>PVLA01006233.1:0-128237 GCA_004027455.1 Hydrochoerus hydrochaeris | reverse complement strand
GCCCCAGGCCCAGGGCCAGGCAGAGACAATCCCAAGCAATAGGTATTAATTAACCTCAACCCCAAGCAGGGAGCACCCCAGGCTCAGGGCAATAGGTATCAATTAACATCTCAATCTTGTTACTTAGTTAGCTTGGGAAATGTAAGCCGATGCACTTGAATGCCTGCAGGAGGGAGAGATGTGTGAGGCTATTGTGCCGTTCCCTACATTGTTTCCCTTATCTCTTATGGGAGTATGGCAGTCCCTGTGAGGACAGCGCCTGTCTTAGGTCAAGGACTCTTCATATGAACCCAGCCAGGCCTTACCCGTCATGGGCCTGCAGGACAGCAATTGGTCCTGTGCCTGTCTTAGGCGGCTAGTGGCGTAACATATGTGTCCTAGTTGCCCGTCTTTGGCTGCCTGTAGGACAGCGCCTGTCTTGGGTCAAGGACTCTTCATATGAACCCAACCAGGCCTTACCCGTCATGGGCCTGCAGGACAGCAATAGGTCCTGTGCCTGTCTTAGGCGGCTGGTGGGTAACATATGTGTCCTAGTTGCCCGTCTTTGGCTGCCTGTCCAGTGTCTCAGGGCAGTTGTCTCACAGGAATCCCACAAATCCTCCTCCATGAGCTCTCCCACCCAAAGCTCCCGCATAAACTCTCTCACAATACTCACAGAAGGCAAAACCCCACAACCACTCCTCACAAAGGGGTTATCTAGAGGGCCTCCAGCAACGCCCCTGGAGTCTCCACCCTTGACTCCATATTGAGCATTACATAAAAACATACACATGTGAACTACACAAATTACAATTATCAGCACAAAACATTCCAAGATCCCCACGCCCAATTCCCACATGCGGTGTCCTTTTCCTGGAGAAGCGATTGTCACAAGGCTTGGATGGACTAGGACGCGGCATGGACAGAAAAGGGCGCCGCAAAAAGCCTTTCTACTTAAAATTGTAACATTCCTAAGGAAGATTGTCAGTACTCTCTCATTCATTATTTTCTTTTTAAACAATGAATAAATATGAATCTTATCTTTTTATTTATATTAATTAACTGGTAGATTGATGTAGTGTTTGGCTTATAGTTACAGGTTCTTTTAGAGAAATAATCAAGAAATAAATACTGTCTTGAGCAGTGTCATTAAGCTTTATATAGAGTAAAATTTTTTGTGAAACGTTCACTTTTTATTATTGCAAAGTGGTTATTAGAGGTTAGCTGGGCAATGACTGTCCAGGTTGAGATGACATTTTTTAGGCTCCTTTACAGCTCATGTGGATGAACCAGAGAAAGTGATATAAATACAACATTTTTAAAATGGCTGTACTGGGAATTGGCTCAGGTGCTTCATACTAAGCCACATTCCCAGCTGTTTCAAAATTTTTTAAAATTTTGAGACAAGTTCTCACTAAGTTGCTAAAGATGGGTTCAAATTTGTGATTGTTAGGCTGGACTTGGCTCATGCCTGTAATTCCAGTACTTGGGAGGCTGAGGCAAGAAATCACTGTGAGTTTGAGGCCAGACTGGGCTACAAAGTAAGTTCAAGGCCAATTTGAACTGCATAGTGAAACACTCTCAAAAAGACAAAACAGGGGCCAGAGATTTAGCTCAGTGACTCAAGCACTTGCTTGGTAAGCCCAGGGTTGTGAGTTTGATACCCAGTACCAAAAACAAAATAAAACAAAAACAAACAAACAAAAAAGACAAATTTGTGACTGTCCTGCCTCAGCTTTCTACAGTACTAGGATTAAATGCAATTTTCACATTATTTCATAAAAGAAATGACTTACGTTTGATTGTACTTTTTCCCTTTGGTGTGGTGGGAAATGATAAAGGGACCAAACTTGGAAGCACATGCCAAGCATAACAGAGCTTCTTTCCCAGGATGGGCCTTTGGATGATCACAAGATAGAGTGTGCTTGATTAGATTGTTAAGTGGCAAATAAATAACTTTGATCTTTAAAACACCCTAGAATCAAATGTCTTTGTTGCAGCAGTTTATTCTGTTATTTACTCTTCTATCACACCTGTGAACTCTTTGTCCAACATTTATGCCTTTTTAAAATTCTGTATCACTTACTGCTTTTTAATTTGCTATTTGACATATTAATTACTTTACCGTTCTAGATTACACACTTCATGAGGCTTGGTATAAAATAAATGCTGAATAAAAGTATGAAATGAATGGCTGTAAAATATAAGCTTATTCTAAGAGAATTTTTCCATTTTCACTCCTAGATGTTTTGACATTTTTTGATTTAAACATTAACCTTGATATATATGGGATTTCTTTTAGTTTAAGGTCTAAGGTATAGAATCAAGGTTATTTTGACCCCAGAAGGTTATAGTTGTCCTAACATCATGTAGTAATTTTTTTTTTTAGAATTGTATTGAGAAAATCTTACTAAGTTGTATAGCAGTGATTAAGTATAAAGAATGCAAAGAGAAAAGAGAAAAATGCCCAAACAAAAACTACCCTTTGCCCCAGTAGATTTCTCATAAGGAAGAATTGTAGACTCTGTCATCATATCAAAGAGATGATGGTATCCTTTTTGTTGTGTAAAAGTTCTATTTTTATTCATCTTATAAGACATGTATGACCTCTCAATCTTTGATTTGAAGTTGCAGGCTATTTTGGAAACAATCAAGAATAACAAATACTGTTTTGGACAGTAAGCTTAACAAGCCTGAGTAAATTTTTTTTTTTTTTTGGTGCTGAAATATATGTTTACTTTTTATGGTTATTGCAAATTAGGTGTCTGTGGTAGAATTATGTTTTTTCTATAATGGAACTGAGTTTCTATGTATAAAATATGTCAAATAATGTTTAAATAGTTTTAATGACTGAACACTTTCAATAAGACTGAATTTGTAGCTCAGTACTTTCTAGTAGCAAAAAGTTTAGCTCACATCTTTGATTGGCATGTGTGACTAGCTTGTATTATTTTTCCTAGTTGCAGATAGCTTTTACTTTGTTTACAATGAAAGAGAGGGGAATAAACAAGAAAATCCATAGCTGAAATAAGATTAAATATAGTCATCAGATCATCTCTTTTTTTTTTCTTGAAATTTCCCAAAAGAGTTAACTGTTTTTAAAATGTTTTTCTCTCATTTTCTTTGTACTTTATCATTAAAACAATTAAAAGTAATAAAAACTATTATTTATAATCTGATCTCCCAGGATTACAGTTTTATGTTTTATTTTTATTTTAAAGAGAATAAACAAAACAGAATAAAGCAAATCAGAACAGAACAATGCAAGCGATACAGGACTTTAAAACAAGACAATAGGAAATCAACAATGGCTACCATAATGTCTCTCATTTTCTTCAAAATAGCTGTGCATACTATCACACACCATAAAATGAAACAAAACCAAACAGAACAAAACCAATCAAAACAAAACAATGAAAGCATTACAGGACTTCAAAACAAAATTAACAGGTCAATAATGGCTAGCATAAGTGCTCTTGTTTTCTTCAAAATAGCTGTCCATAGCTTCGCACATAATAAAATTAAACAGTACAAAACAGACTAAAATCAAGCAGTATAAAACAGACTAAAACCAATGAAAACTAAAGAATGAAAGCATTACTTGGACTTCAAAACAAGATGATAGGAAATCAATAATGGCTACCATAATGTCTTCCTTTCTTTAAAATATCTGTTCATACCATCACACGTAATGAAATCAAACAAAACCAATCAAAGCAAAAGAATGAAAGCATTATAGGACTTCAAAATAATAGGAATTCAATAATGGTTACCACGATCCATCCTGTTATCTTCAAAATAGCTGCCCATGCCATCAGACACTGTAAAATCTAACAAAACAAAACAATAAAACCAAACCTAACAAAATTATGAAAATTATACAAGAATTCAAAACAAGATAATAGGAAATTAACAGTGGTTACTACTTTCCCTTTTAAGGCATTTCCTCTCCTAGCACTTTCATAATATCTGTTGTGCTTTTTTGATCCCACTAACTCTTTCAGTTTTTTATGCTAGGGAGATAACTCAGTGTTCACCCGTATGAGTCCAAACCATTTCAACCAAGAACATGATCACCACTTGCATCCATATACCTACAAGATTCTCAAGATTATCTTACTTTAAAGCTGGGTAACTTTCCATTATATAAAAAAAGTGTATCTTTCTTATGCATTCTGCAGTTGATGGGCAAGTTACCTTTGCTTTTTTTCTGATCTCCTGTCATGTGGAACAATTGTTTTCTCTCCTTTGATTTTCAGCCTATCAATTTCCTTTCAAGTTAAATGTGTTTATTGTGTACAGTATATTGATGGATCTTGGTTCTTGATCCACTTTCCTTCTGTTTCTTTTTATTGGTGAATTGAGGTCATCTACATTAATCGTTACAACTGGCATGACTTGGTTCATCTCTGCCATGCTTTCTCCTGCTGTTGGCCTTCCACTTTTCTCTTTTGTTCAGTTGCTGTCCTGTTTGGCTCTTCTCCTCTGCTGCTCTTCCTGGAACCATGATCATCTTTATTTCTCTGGTTTGGTGGTCATGAATTCCTTCAGTTCTTTATCATGGAAGTATCTTATTTTTCCATCTTTTTTTTTTTAACATCAGGGATTGAACTCATGACCTTGTGCTTGCCAGGCAGGTGCTTATACTGCTGAGCTAAACCCCTGTCCCCTTTTCCATCAGTCTTGAAAGGTAGTTTTGCAGGGTAGATCAATCTGGATTGGAAGTTGTTTTCCAGGATTTGAAACACTTCACTCCAAACTCTTCTTGACTTGATGATTAGTGTTGACAATTGTGCCATGATTCCAATTGTTTTTTCTTTATTAGTGATGTTTTTTTTTCTCTAAGAGCTTTTAATATTATGTTCTTGCACTGAATTTCTGGGATCTTGATTATTATATCTCTGAGTATAGATTTATTTTGGTTATGGCTAGCTGGAGTTCTATATGCCTCACTTATCTGTGTGCCAGATCCTTTTCCCATGTTTGAGAAGTTTTCTGCTATTATTTCTGTAGTCTTTTTATTTCATTTATGTTGACCCTACTTTTTCACTGATACCTATCAATCTTAAATTATTTTTCATTGCATCATCTTGCAGCTGTTGTGTTGTTATTTCCTGGTTTCTTATTATTAAGAGGTCTTTCCTTTCACGAATGCTGTCTGCAATCCTGTCTTCAAGGTCTGAAAGTCTATCTTCAGTCTCTTTCAAGTGGTTTTGCCAGCTTTTGATGGAGTTTTAAAATTCTTGAATCTCTTTGAATCTGTTTTATGCTTTGTAATTTGTTCCTATATTGTTCATTCAAGGTTTACATCAATTTCCTATGCTCCTCTTTTTTAATCTATGTCTTCTTTAGATATACTCAGCAATTCTTTTATTGTATTTGTGATTTCTTCTTTTACCTGAGACATTATTTCTGATTTGACTGCTTTTATAATCTTATGAAGTTGTTTCCTTACTTCAGTTGCTATCCTCTCAGAGATTTCAGGTGTGTAACTTCCATTTTCTTCCCTGACTGTATCTCCCAGACTTGTTCTGTGTGGGCTAGAGGTCTGAGGTTTCCTTTTGCTCCTTTGTCTTGACATTGGCCTGGGTTCCTCCCAACAAGCTGGTTGTGGGGCCCCAGGCACTTCCCACATTGGCTGCTCTTCTGCAGTTTGGAGAATCGGCCAGGCACCTGGGTTTCTCTGAACCTAGGTTCCCAGGGAGATAGCAGGGCATGGGGCAGGCTTCTTCAGACCCATGCAGCTACACTGATGCTCCCCTAATCACCAGGAGTGCTTGGTGGTGGGGCTGCTACATGTGTATAGCAGCATTCCCTCGATGGCAGCAGGCACATGGGTGTGTTTATCTGATTCTCCCAGTGGGGGCTCTGGCTGCCCAAAGGAAGCAAGAGTCTCCAACGGTGTGTATCTGGCTGTGTCGCCCTGTCTGGGCTGGCTGTCTGCAGAAGGTAAACTTTCAGATAATGGTGTCTCCTTGCCCATGCTGGCTGCCCACAGAAAGCAAGCCTTCAGATGACAGGCATTTTTTTGATTTTTGCATATTATCATTTGCATATATTTCCATCCACAGGCACACCTGCTACAATAGGCAACATTTGTTCTTTTTGCTTGACATATAATGAGGAAAATGTTCTAATGAAATGTGTTTCCAAAGCATATGAGATAACTTGTTTTATGTGGCCAGCATGATCTTGTATTAAAACCCAGCAACACATTACATAGAAAAAAATTATGGACTGATAAATCTCATGAACATAGAAACAGATATTTTTTAGTTTATTTTTATTTTTACGTTATTTATTTATCTTTGGTACTGGAGATTGAACTCACAACCTAGCACTTGCCAGGCAAGTGCTTATGCCACTGAGCTAAATCTCCGGCCCCATGAAACAGATATTTTTTTAAAAAGCAGAAACTTACATCTAGCAGTCCATGGAAAAATAGTATATCAGAACAAGTGAGGCTTATCTCAGGAATGCAGGGCTGTTTAATAGTTGAAAATCAGTCCATATAATTTGCCATATTGTTAAAAAAATCAGAAAATTATCTTAGTAAATGTTAAAAAACATCTAGCCAAACTCATCATCTATTCATGAAAAAACTCAGGTTAAGAATAGAAAGAAACGTCTTCACCTGAATAAAGAGAATCTACAAAAAACCTGCAGCTAACATTACAGTTAATGATGAAGAACTCAGTACTTTTCCTTATCTATGATGAGTAATGAGTCAAGGATATTTGCTGTTAGCATTTTTGTTCACTGTTCTATTGAGGCCCTAGCCAGCACAATCAAGTAGAGAAAAGAAATAAAAGCATAGAGATTGGGAAGAAAGAACTGAAATCATGCATATTTGTTGACAGCATTTATTGTAGAAAATTCTTAAAAAATACATTTGCACTTAAAAATCAATCTAAGATTGTAAGGTCTGTTTTGCAGTGAATGTTTGTCCCCTTCTCCCAGTTTATATGTCAAAACCACATGATGGTATTAGGAAATGGAGCCTTTTGAATATAATTAAATCATGAGAATAGAGCTCTCATACATGAAATCATTGATTTTTTTTTTTTAAGAAGACAGACAAAAAGAAGACATAACAGAGTATGCGCCTTTCTTTCTGCTTTCCATTGTATAAAAACATATTGAGAAGGCTGCCACATGCAAGTCAGGAGGAATGCCCTCACCTGGGAAGCAAACTGGTTGACCTTGGACTTCCCAGCCTGCAGAATTCTGAGGACTGTTTGGTGTTTAAACCACCTAGTTTATGGTAATTTGTTCAAGTAGCCTACATGTAAGATGGTTTAAAAAGTCATATAAAGCAGCAAGAAATGGAAAAAATAACTTAAAAATAAGAAACTTGAAACAGGAGTAGATTGAACAAATACATGTGCAACTTGTATATTGATAACCAGAACACTCTTGGTGAAGCCAAGGACTTCAGTGTAGCTGGGTGTGGTGGTACATGCCTATAATGTCAGCACTTGGGAAGATGAGGCCAGTCTGTGCTATATAGTGAGTCACTGTCTCAAAAAGAAAAATTAAATACATTAAAAATGACCTCAATGTAAACATATGTTCATGAGTTGGAAGACAATATATTTAAGATGTGATTATCAGTTATTTTATACATTCAATACAGCATATTTGTATCAGGATTTTAAGTGTAAAAATTAACAAGCTAATTCTAAAGTGTAAATGGAAAGGCAAAGAACGTAGATATATAGTGCTGTATTGAAAAAGAATAAGAGGAATATTTATACTATTCACTTTTCATGATGTACTGGAAAACTGCAGTTTTTAAGACATTGTGATATTGACATAAGTATGGAGACATAAATCTGCATAGAGAGCCAAGATATGATCAGTCAGATTTTGAGACAAACAGCAAAATATATCCTTTGAAGAGGAAAAACAGCTTTCAACAAATCGGGCTGGAAAAGCTAGTCATCTGCATAAGGAAAAAAAACAAAAGGAAAGCAAAACAAAAATGATCCCTTACCTTATACACAGTACATAAATTAAGAAAATTTACAGTGTTGGTTTAGGCAAAAAATAAGGCACAAAAAGCAGAAAACATAACAAAAATTTCATAATGCATCAAAAATAAAAACTCTGGCTCATTAGAAGACACTCCTCAGCAACTGTAAAGTAAAGTTGCGTTTGGAGATAAAAATATCTATAGAACAGATACACCCTTCCCTTCTCTCTCCTCCTTTCCTCCATCTCTTCATCCACTTTCCTTTAGCAAAAGTTCAATCTCCCTGTTTAGCTTTGTTAACTGTAGAATTTTCGACAGCTTATTCATTGTTGTTAGTATTTGTTAACTATTAGGAGTTATGGTAGGCTGTTTTTGGGAGAGAAGTCCTTCATCAGCCTTGTGGTCTATAATCATTTTATAAACAGTTTATTTTATGTTTTTAAATTTATGGAAAATTTCAAGCAGATACATGTAGAGAGAATAACAAAATGCCATGTGCTTATTATTCAGCTTTAATAATGATCAGTTTAGGGCCACTCATGTTTCCACAACCTTGTTCCCTATACTTCTTGAATTATGTTCAAGAAAATTTCATATGTCACATACCTGGCCAATTTTACATGAAGATTTGCTCTGCAGTTACTAACTCATGTTCCCCAGTGACACAAAAATACAAGACTTGTTTTTATTGTATCATCTTTACCATGGTTTACTTTTTTCATCTGTGTTTCACTTCTTTTGCAATTTTTAGCTTTCTATTTTTTTTTAATGAGCTTTTGTCTAGGATTTCTTTGCTACACATTATAAAATCATGAAGACCAGTTTGCAAAATGGCTGCAATATTGATTTTGGAATCACAAGTCAGTTTTAATGAATAATGGAAATCAGAAATGTCGACTCAATAATGAGCATTGACTGTATACAAAGTGATTTTCCATTTCCTTTGATTTAGGTTGATGACATTACCTTTTAAGTTTGACATCTGGAAAACCTTAGTCTCTTTTTTGGTGGTCCTTGAAATTGTCTCATGCTTGGTAAAGCACTCCTCCACTGAGCTACATTCCTATTCTCTTTTATTTTATTTTGAGACAAAATCTCACCAAGTTGCCCAGGCTGGCTTTAAAATGAGATCCTCCTGCCTCAGGCTCTCAGATATCTGGGATTTACAGGCATGTGCCACTGTACTTGGTTTCTTACTCTTTGTTCATTAGTCTTAATTAGTTTCTCTCCCGTTTAAGTATCCAGTCTGTCACTGTATGGTATTAATTTTACTTTCAAGATGTCCCTTTGGTCTCTCTGAAGCCTCAGATGGAAGACGGCTTGCCTTGTAAATCTCTCTGTCATTTGGCAGTTGGCAGGGTCTTTGTCCTCAGGGACTGTTGGAGTGAGAGCCATAGTTCCTCGCTGATTGTTAACTAGAGGCTTCCATTAATATGTCGGCTTACAGCAAGGCATCTGGAAAGCAGTGATAGAACAAGTGAGGGTTCCTAGCACAAGCCATGTCTTTCTGTAAACTAAGTTGTTTCCAGAAGTGACATTCTGACCTTTTGACTGTATTCTCTCTGTTAGAAATAGATCACTAGATCCAGCCCATAGTCTGGGGGACATGAATAGCAGGAAGGGAAATTATTGGAGCGTCATTTTAGCGTTGTCTGCTACAGTCTTCATTTATAGTTTACTGTCTGTGAATTTTTCTTTGGTACACATTATACATTGGTTCATATGTTGCTTGGTAAAATGGCTGCACTGGTCAGTATTCCCACCAGTGGGTTGGGAAGGCATTTATGTCATCACATGCCTGCCAGTACTGTATTATCTAGGATATACAGAGATACCACATTGTTTTAAATTGCCTACTTGTGTATTTTGGTTTCTCCTTCTGGTGAAATTCCTACCTTTTTATTGGCCATTTGTAAGAGTTAGTTATAGTATTCTAGATATTAGTTGCTTGTTCTTTTTCCAGTCTATTATCTGCCTGTTAACTTTGTTTCAGGTTTCATTTTCTGGGCAAAAATCCTTAATTTTGATGTAATTACATGGGTGTGTTTTGCCTTTGTGATTTCTACTCTTAGGCTTTTATTTAAGAAGTCATATCTTGTGGTTATATTGCAGTCTTATCATTATACATACATTTTCTTCTGTTAACTGTAGCTTTGCTATTCACATCTAAGTCTTTAATCTATTTGTAATACTTTTTTTTTTAATGTTAGTACATGTTTGCAGTACATAATGATTACACTGACCATAGGGAGTTGATACTTGTGTATAATACATCTTATTCCTTTTTCATCTCCTTCTGTTCCCCTGTAGTAGGGCTTTGAGTGTGTTGTAAAGTAAGAATTCATATTTTTCTTCATGAAATGGGGTAGTTTTCCCAAGCACTATTTTCAATACAATCTGTTCTTTATTAATTTATAAAGACATCTTTATTGTATCATGTATCCATTTGTGCACAGTTCTGACCTTCAATTGTCAATACTATGTCCTTTAGTTCTCAATACTATAATTTTATCACTATGCATATTATACTATAGTTTTTATTATTACTTCTATATAACGTGGTTATTATCTGGAAGGCAAGGACCCTGCTAAATTATTCTTCATTTTCGAGATTAACTTAACTATATCTTTATTGTTTCATAAAAATTTTAGAGTCAGCTTATGAAATTCTTCAAAGTTTAGCCAGAATTTGGTCTTGATTGCATTGATTTTATAAGTTAATTTGGATAGAATTGTTATCTTTACATTATTCATTCATTTCAGATCATCCTGTTTCCTTTATTAGTATATAATGATTTTTTTTCATAGAGGTCCTATGAATTTGTGGTTTTTTATGTATTTTAGGTATTCTTGGAACTATAAATGCTTCTGTTTTGCTTTTGAAACAGGGTCTTGCTTTGTAGTGCAGGCTGGCCTCAAACTCACTGTGTAGCCTAGACTGGCCTTGAATTTGCCGTGATCCTCCTGGTTCAGCCTCCCAAATGCTGGAATTACAGGCATGCACTACCACGGCCAACCTGGAATTGTAAATACTATTTTATTTTTTATAATCTATTGTTGTTGGCTGGTACTGCTAAGAAAATATGCTTTTTATTTTTCAGAGATAATATTTTGGCTGCAGGGAAAAAGGAACCCTTCTACATTGTTGATGGGAATGTAAACTAGTACAACTAGTAAGGAGATTCCTTAAAAAACTAAAAATAGAGATTCCATTTAGCCCAGCTATTTCCCTTCTAAGAATCTTCCCCAGAGAATTAAAGGCATCATATTATAGTGATACATGCATACTCACGTTTATAGCAACACAACTTATAATAACTAAATTTTGGAAGATGTATTTATACACAAGGGAGCACTACTTAGCCATAAGGAAGGATAATTCAAGACATTTGTAGGAAAATGGATGCACCTTGAGACCATAATGTTAAGTAAAATAAATCATAACAGAAACTTAAGCATCATATCATTTCCCTTATATGAGAAACCCAAAGTATGCATAATTTGAAGAGCAAAACAAAGGATAAGTAAAAGGAATCAGGGAAATCTTTTTGCAAATGAGAAAATATTGAAGGAGGGATATGAAATGCTATGCAAAAAGAATAACATATGTATATGTGCCAACTCCCTATGGTGAATGTAATCATTATATACTGTAATGACATACTAAGTACTAAAAATTAGAATTAATTTTTTTTAAATGCAAAGATGATCTTTTTTATCTGAAAAGCTGGCTGAACTTTTTTATTAGTTCTAATAGTTTGTTGCTTTTTTTACTTTTCTTTTTTCCTCTACATCTTGTCCTTTGAATTGACTTCTCAGTTTCTAATCCTGATCCCTTTGGCCCTACAACTTCCCAGCTGTCTTACAATCTCTTTGATCAAGATTGAATTCCTTGCTCACTTTCAAAATTATTGGATCTTTTTTGTGGTTGCATGTCATTGTGTGACTTCTTCATTTTAATGCACTTTTCTTTCTTCTTGGTCTTTTTTGTTCACATCTTTGTTGTCATCTTTGTGAGGCATTATTTCTCCTGTGCCTCTGGCAGTATTGGTTGTTGTTCCCTTTAGCTTGTCTTCTCTCCTGGACCTTGGCCAGGTTTCACTCGAATTTCCGTTTGTGTGCCTGATTCTTCTCCTCTTTACTAGAACCTCAGCCTTCCTCTTCTCCTTTGTTTTCCCCTTCCCCTCAATTCGTTGCCATTACTCTGCCTATTCTCTCTACTGGTTTGTCTCTCAAGCTAGAGCTTTTCCTGCATTGGCAGAGAACCTGCTGCAGCTCTAGTATAAGTGGTGTTTTGCATGTGGAGTCTTAAAAGGAGACTCTTTCGTGATAGTTCTAGAAGTCTTGAGAAAGACTAATGAGGACCATTTTTATTGACCAGACCTTGCTTACCTCTTGCAACAAAGGAAGTGGAGTCAAATCCCATTTCATGTCACAAATGGTATGGGAAAGTTGAGGGGAGTCTCTGAAAAGAAAAGAGGCCTTCTTTTGCCAGAAAAAGAGTGGTAGATGTTAGTAATTTTGTTCAGCAGAATTAATAGAAGATTGTATCTCATCAATTGGGAACATATTGGATTCTTCCATAAATTTCTTTTTACATTTTTGTTGCAATGTGATTTTCTTTTTTTCTTTTTTCTCTTTTTAGTGTTAGTAATAGCTTTGTTTAATTCTAAGATGCTATCATAATAAATAGCCTTAACTTTTATGCTACATAATTATATTCAAAGCTTTATGTACTTTTGTTTATAATTACACAATAATTATAATTGTTTAGTACTAAACTGATGACAAACACTATTTTGTTGAAAAGGTCTTGCGTTTAAAAGAAAAATTTGTAAAAACCAAGGCACTAGGCCACAACCAATAGCAGATTTTTATGAAAACAGTTTATATTGGAGAAAAAAATGGGATCTCATTTCAAAACACAGCATACTTGGAATAATCTGACAATGGTAACTGAAAATCTTTAATATAGGAAATGAAAATACATATATGTATATCTTTAAAATTTTTTTTGTAATCGAAATTCCTTTTTATATTTACAAAAATGAAATCAGGAAACATTGAAAACAGTGAGATTCTTTCCCTTTTTTCTTTTTCTTTTAATAACAAATTCCACTAACTTAAATAGAAATTTTCCATTTTTTTCCCCCAATTTTTCTTTTGGTAAAATTATATTCTTTTGAATTAAAAGTTATGACAAATATCAATAAAATATCAATCTCAAAATTATGCAAATAAAAAGCAATTTTAATAAGTCACTGTTTCTTGCAATCACTTCTGCATCTGCATAAAATATACTGCCATTCTGAATTACATTCCTTTATTAATATCAATACAATACCTTAGAAAGTACCTTTATATAGCAAGCAAAATCTAGTGAGGTTTTAGTAAAGACCATCATCATCCAAAACTTGAAGTTCAGCATTTTTTTTAACCTGCCTTACAGAAATATTTAAGAAGGAAATTAACCCTTTTTCACATGACAGTAAATAAACAAAAATGAGCAATTTAGATGGGGAAGTTATTCATGGGATTGTAACCAATAAAGGAGGGGGATTCCATACAAGGTAGCACTCTTTTGATGTGAAAACAGATCTAACATGAGTGAAACAAAACTGTAAACAGACTAAATAATTTACAAAAATAGAAAGAAGATTGGTATGTTTCATCAGGTATATGCTTATCTTAAAATCTTTGGTCCTGAAGTAAATATTTGGAAACTACAGTAATTAACAGTTAAAGTACAAAGTAAGAAGTTACCAAAAGACTACTTGTCTGAAAGAACAGTATCTGTATAATAGATTGAACTTCATTAGCTCATCACAACCACTTTCAAAATTTAATTTATACTATCCTTTTATAAATTAAGAGAGTTTCATTTGTGCTCCATAGCATGATGACCAAAAAGAAAAAAAACAAAAAAATATACCCTCATGCCTAAATTTAGGATATTGTATTGTATAACAATTCAAAGCATTCAAAACAAATCAGTTTAATTTATTTGATAGGAATATAAGCATTTCAAAAGCATAATGAAATCCAATTATGTGGTGTATAACGTAGATGAGAGTGGACTCTAACATTATGCGGACATTTGATGAATAAAATCTCCCTGGGAGGACCATTATTTATAAACATGGGTAAGGTAAGTGCAGACTAATTCTGTGGAACCTTTTTGAAATTGAAAGTCTAAAACAATACGTTTTACAGATAAGCACTAAGTTATTCTAAAAATTTTTCATGATGGCTGTTCTGACATTTCTTTCATCAGATACTTTATTTATGTCAACGACACATATGATTTACCAGGAAGAAATCCCCTCAAACCAAAACACCGTTCCAGATCCCATACACTTAAACATATCACTCTCATTGGAAGTGCTGTCAGCATAGTATTTGCTACTAGCCCAAAGCATGTATTTAAGAGGTTTTAATAAATTGTTTGTGATGTTCAGTATGTTTAATTCTTATGCCAGACTGCTTTCTGATGAAGACAGCTTTGTGCTTTATGCAAGAATGGAAACCTCAAAATAATCACCATAGAGCTTCTAACACTTAAGGGAGAATAAAGTAGAATGGTCCACAGATATTAAGATGAAATCCACAGTGTTGGAATTATAAATGTTTAGAGTAGCCCAGACTAGAAGACAAGCCCAAACCACCACTGGAAGAATGAAATATGATACAGTCTAAAGTGTATCCTTAAAGTTTTATCTCAACCCTCAGTCTGAATAGTAAGGATTGATTTTCATTTCTGTCCAGCCAGCAGAAATTGACTGTGCAATTTTCCATTGTATTTCTTGTACAGAGTATGTACATTCTAGAAGGTTCCTTTAGTGTTACACTGTTGTATTGTTTGTCCCAGCAATTTGCAAATTCCACAAAGTCATCAATAAGAACAGGCCATGCTCCTTCTTCATCATTATTAGACATGTCATATGCAATCATAGGACTGAAGTCTAAAAGAAGATTCCAAGTATCTTTTGGTGTTGATAGTTTAAGATGTTTCAACAAAAATTTATTCCATAAGTTTTAAGAATTTAAATCTTTCATTAAGCACTAAGTTGTAGTATTCAATGGCCATTTCTAGATCTAATCCTTTTTGTCATGGATTCTTTGCAAAATTAAAAGTAAACTGGTAAAAATCCTTAAGTTATCCTGGTTTTTCAATTCTTGTTCCATCTTGGGTATTTGAGCCTTTAGCTTTCTTTTCTGTGCTGTCACATCCTAATCCTGTCATGCGGTCATCTCTTGTTTGGAAAACTCACATTGTGTAGCTGCTCTGATCTTCCCCACAGTGATCAAAATACTGGCTGGGTCAAGGCCAGGCCATCACAGAATTGCTGTACACCATCTATTCCAATTTTTATTTTCATCTTGAAGATAATGTTGGTGCCCTCCAGGCCTTTCTTCTCCTCCCCCAGCGCCGTAGCAAATGGAAGGCGGGTCCTCTCACTGGCACACCAGGCTCTTGCTCATGCGCAGCACCCCGCCCCGTGGTGTCTGAGGAGGCCGCCCAGATCTCAGTCTCAGGAGGCGGAGGGACTGGGACCTGCAGCGGTCGGTCGGGTGCGGGCAGTGCTAGGGGAGAAGAGGAAGGGCACTACAATGAGAGTGTATTTGTATACTTGCATGTGTATTACGTGACATCAACATTATTCTGCTTCATTGCTATTCTTTATAGCTACCTCATGATAAAGCTACTTAGGAAGGTGTGCAGTATGTTTCCAGTCAAAATCAGAGCTGTTAGGACCCTTCTGTGTAATCCTAGAGGCTTGGAAGGCAGAGGCAGGAAGATTGCAAATTTGAGCCCAGCTCGGGAAACTTTGTACCTGTCTTAATATAAAAAATTTTAAAAGGGCCAGGATGTAGCTCCAGTGTGAAGGCCCTGAATTCAGTCCTCTTGTCCCTAAGGGGCCTTTATCCCTACTGTATTTGTGGGTATTATTGTACATGTAGCAGTATTACCCACAAATGAAGGAGTAGACTCCTTCACAAGGAATGAATCCTCACACTTCAGGTTGTAGGATCTCAAATTTAAAGACCCTTGTAATCCTTTCTAGTCCCTGCTCTGTTTCTTTATATCCACTTTTTGGAGTAATTATTTTATTTCTCTCTTCTCTACTAAATTGTTCACTTCACAAAGGTGAGAGTTTTATCCCCCAACTCATGAATGTTGGTGAGTTTTTTTCAAATGTGCGACATAATGTCTGTCTAGACAAAGAGTTAATTCTTTGCAGATATTCGTTGAGTGATATATGAACTGAAGTGATAAAAATTTGATGATTTGTGTCTTTGAGCCTTTGGAAGCACACAGGAATGCTCGCTTACTAGTTCCATTTAGAAATCTTAGGGAATAGTTTTAGCGTGGTATGAAACCTAATACCATGATGATTCAACACTGTTATGTGCTGTATGCTGCGCAACATCAAACTCAGTACTCTTCACTCTGGGATTTTTTGGAATCCTATGTTTAGAGAAGATAGTCTAAGAGCTAACACTTTTCTTGTGATGTTTAATTTTGATGGAGAGCAGCTCTATATTTCTAAATATATACTTTCCAAAATTGTTAGACCTAGTTTTTATTAATAGTCATAGCTTTGAGTTCAACAAACTAAAAAAATATGTTTCTGGATCTATAACATAGAGTAAGACATAAATTGTAAAGTACTATAGTTGAATATTTTTGATGCAACTGTATTTTTTGTTTTGTTTTTTGAGACTAGGTTTTGCTACATAGTCCAGACTGGTCCTGGACTTACTATGTAGCCCAGGCTGAACTCAAATTTGCAACCATCCTCCTGCCCCAGCCTCCCAAGTGCTGGGATTATAGGTGTGAACCCCCAGACCTGAGTAAGCATCGCTTATTATGCAGTTAATATTTATAATAGTAAAAGTCAAATTTCTGAGTGGAACTGAGTTTAATTTATAACAAATTAGGGTTAGTTGTGTTAGACAGAAAGACATTAGGCAGCATGATTGTGTTTTCCTTTTTCCTTCACACTTTCTTAATTATTATCTGTAGATAAAATCCAAGCAAGTTTATGGTTTTAAGCCATAGTCCGAGAAAATGTCACCTCCTCTGAACATCCTGATAAGATCCAGGGCCTGTACAAAGTACAAACAATGGATGAGGGTTTGGAAAAAGTCTCAGGGCCTCAAAATAAACTAAATGGAAGTATTTTACCTAGAGAGTAAACAGGAATGTTCTTTCTTCTGTAAGTTGGTCAGAACAGCTCCATTTCCCTTGTAGTAAAACAGTCACCTCAGAGGAAGAAGTGATAGTCCTTAAAGACCTAATTAATAATACAAATATAGCCCCAACTTTAAATGGTACAACTACAATCTTAGTGGCTTGCCCGCTTTCATACTTGAAGGTGTATGCTATTTATTGCTTGAAAATCTCATTTTGCAATAAACTCTGCTTATACTTTGTACAGTTGCCTATGTGTTATGTCTGATTACTTTGAAGTCACACTGAACCAAGGAGCCTTGCACATTCCTTAAAATGTTAGTAACTGGCTTCTAGGTGTTACTGGGCCTTTTGTATTTTATTTTGTATAGTTTGTTTTGAAACATATTTCTATTCATGATAACTCTTTAATGTGTGTGGTAGAATTGTTTGTCCAGCTCTAGAGTTACATTTTAATTAGCTTATTGAACCTCTATTTGTCTAGGCATTAAGTACTTCTCTTTGGACTATCCATAAATATTTCAGATCAGTAAAAATATTTTCCTGTTTACCCAGCCCTTCTCCCCTTTTACCTGTGCTGGAGGTTGAATCCAGGGCCTTCGCACTGAGTTGTGTTCCCAGTCTTTTATTTACTTTTTCTTTTGAGATGGTCTTCAAGTCACACAGTTGCCCAGACTGGTTAACTTCTCCAAACTTCTTCAAATCAAGGGTATAGTCATCATACCCTTTTCTCTACAGGGTGGGAGGGAGCAATAGATGGCCAGAAAGGATGAAGAAAACCTAGAGGTGTCTGTTGTCTCATTGCATTACCTTTCCTCTGTGTTCTTACTATAAACACCTGGACCTATGCACTTGGACACAATAAGATGATGATTTGTGGCAATTTGAGTCCCTTCCATCTCCTTGGAGGTAGCTCTGAATGAAACCTTTTCCTTTTCACAGTGCCCCTCCCACTTCATGGGATCAGTGTTATGGACTGAGCGGCTGGTAATAGTTTCTAACAAAAGTATGTGTAATATGATTGGAATAACATATTTACTGTTAATATTTGGTGAACATACAAAGTTGACCTTGAAAAAGTATATACTGGAGATAGAAAGTGGTGTGTGTACCATTATTCTGAGTATAAAGAGATTGCCAAAAGAATGTTTTCTTCCCTACACTGACTTTTATTTAGTCTGCACAATTTTTCTGTACTAAACAGAAATGAACATAGAGGCCTAGAGTGGATCTTCAAGGCAAAACTGCTGGTAATTGTTTCCATGTACACTAACAGACATGTTTTTCAATAGTAGGTAGGAAAATAATGAATTCAAATATAGGAGACAGTGGCTGGCAAAAGATCTAGTATTTATGCTTGGGATACTTCTTGTATTAAATATATTAGTGTTTTTTAATAATATGAAATTGTTGAATATGTGGATTTGAAGTTTTACTTCACAGTTTATTTAAAAAAGGAACATATCTTAAATCTTTCAAAGGTATCTTTATTCTGTTTTCTCTCCATTTCTCCAGAGATATTACATATGAAATATCAGTGGAGGCTATATCAACAATGGTTGTTTTCCTTTCCTGCCAACTCTTCCACAAAGAAGTTTTACGACAGAGCCTCAGTCACAAGTATTTGATGCAAGGGCCATGGTACGTATGTTTCTATTTTATGTTTACCATTTATGTACATTTTATTGTATAACCTGTATTTCTGTTGTCATCTGAATGTTGTCCCATATCTTCAACCAGACCTTTCCTCTGATTGTTACTTCATACCCAACACATAATCAAATTCTGTTTCCTGTCAAAGCTATACATCCTTTCTCTCCCCTTTGTCCCAGGATTTCAGTTACTGTTTCTAGAGATTGCTTTGTAGAATTGAAACTTTGAAATCATCTTTTTCTTCCTTCTCCTTCATTCTCTAAGTAGTCATTAGGCCATATTTATATATTCAAATTGTTTTTTGTATCTACCCCTTCTCAACAGTGCCTTTGAAAGTAGTTGTTCTTTGTATCCACAGGGGACTGGTTCCAGGGCCCTGCAAAGATATCCAAATCTTCAGAGCTCAAGTCCTTTATATAAAATGTATATAATCTATGCATATCTGTTACATGTTCATTGCCGATCAGGTTTTCCTTCCTGGATATTTTCAATTTGCAGTTAGTTCGGTTTGTGAATGTGGTTTCGGAGGATGCTGGGGTCTGAGATATGGAAGTCTGATTGCACTGTAGTCCTTGACTTATGACCATGCCACAGCCTGTTCATTGACTCTTCCTGCTTTCGTTGAGCCAGCAAATATTTGCTGTGTGTTATGTACTGGTCATGTGTTAGGCTTGGGCTGTGTGCCTAAGCCAAGGTTTACAGTTTCCTAGGAAGTAGGCTTGGGAATAGATAAATATTAAATATGACGTGTGATTGAAAAATTTGGTGAAAGTTTAAGTTTTAAAAAATGTGTTGCGATGAAGAGCACATTGCCATTAATCTCTCTCACAATACTCCCCCAATTCTAAACACTTATCCCATCATTCTTGCCATTTTCTGGAACAATACTAGAAGTCCTCTTTTAGGAGTATCTTTAGTTGTATCGTCAGTGGCTGTCTAAAGATCCTATATTGATTCAAAACATTATTTTTTGTGGTTATTTTGACTTTGGGGAAGAGCTAGAAGTCACATAATACTGTATCCAGTGAGTGAGGTGGGTAAGGACACACTGTAATGTTTTTACAAGTCACCTTTCCATTGGATGGCATTCACTGTATTCTTGATCATGCCTCATAATGACTCACAAAAGAGAACTGCCTGAACTGCTCCAAAAAGTGGTACAAATGATGAAATAGGTATATTCAAAGTGAGGGGAGAGTATTTTGAGGACAAATTAATGGCAATATGTTTTAGAGCAATAGAATTTTTAAAAATCCACCATATATTTTGATCATACCTCACATACACATATATAACCTTCTAGTAGCAAACTTCACAAAACTTTAAAATAGCTTTGATTAAAGTTATCAGATGGGAGAGGAGCTTTGTCTCCTTTTTTGTTCTTCTTGTAACTTGATTATACCTGTGGCATATTCACAGTTCCCTTAGAGCTTTTTGGAGCATATGTGAGTCTGTTCTCTTGCTAGCACCACAATAGCACAGATGGGGTCAGTTATAAAGAAGAGAGAAATAATTTTGGCTTACAGTTCTGTAGGTCCAAGGTTGAGGGGCCACATCTGGTAACAGCTTTCTTGCTGGCAGTCTTGAGGCATCACAGAACATCACATAGCAAGAGACAGGGACCATGTGTGTTCCTTCTCTGGTTTCTCTCTCTTTTCTCATATAGCCACCCTGATTCCATCATGGGGACTCTACCCTGATATCCTTATCTAATGCTAATCACTCCCTAAAGCTTCACTTCTAAACACTGGAGTCAGATTGTTTCTACCCTCTTAATACCTCATAGTGAGGATTAAACTCTGCAAATTGCAGAAGAGATAAGCCGTATCAAACCATTGCAGAACATACTTGAGAATCACTGGTAGGAGGGAAAGAGCCTTAGCCTTGGAAATGGAAGATGTGTCTCTAAACCTTTCTCTGACAGTGACACTCAGAATGACCCTGGCTTAAGGTTGTAGTAGGCATTTTAAGACTTTTGAGTACTTCTGTTAAAACAAGACTATGAACTTTGTTCCTTCTAGTGTCAGAAGTGTTGAAGTTGCTTTTGCAATAGACAAAAAAATGCTAGTGTTTTTATTTTCTAAGACATTAAGTTTTTATAGTATTACACTATGGTGCCAAATACTTAAACTATATTCTTTTACTGATTTTCATGGTTCATATTAGGAGCTATATTTTAAAAAGTTCAATAGTACATTCAAAATCTGTTAAAATTTTAATTTAGATTGCAGGAATTGATTTATCATCAATTGAATAATTGAGTAAATTGAACAACTTTGTATTGAAGTACATTCTTACTATTTTAAAATTATTTTTCTTTGTGACTTTACATTCTATGTTCAAGTGCCAGGTACTGTGTTATGCTCTAAATTCAATAGTATCTCACAGTGTTATTTAAGTTGCAAGTAGGGTAACTGCTGATCTGGAGTTTTAAAGATTTGACCAGTGTCTTCTATTGTAGTATAAGGCAAAGTCAGAAGAAATAAGCCTCAAAATTGATCTTGACACCCATGTTCTTGACTGTTATGTGACACTGCTAGATTTGTTTGAGTCAGTACTATTGGCAGAATTGCTTCTGTATCAATGCAGATTTAGGTGACTCCCATAAAATTTGAGTTTGATATTTTTTTCCCTTTTTCATGTAGTCTTCCATACACCAGCAAACTTGTGAAAACCTTATTGTATAACTTTATCAGACAAGAAAAACCACCGCCTCCAGGATCCCATGTTTTCCCTCAGCAGTCAGACGGAGGAGGACTGCTGTATGGACTGGCGTCAGGAGTAGCAAGTAAGACCTGTCAGATTTTTTCAATTCTTAGATGTACGTACATTTTGTCTAATTTGACATAAGAAACTCTTTTCATTTGGCTGCTATCATTTAACACTTACTTATATTGGGTCTGTGCACCTGGCTAATGTAATTTAAAAAGTAATTAAAATATTAATCATTCTATTCTGTGCAGTGATTTATGTTAAACATATGCAAATAATGGATCAATTGTCTACATACAGAGCAGCATTTTTCAGGAAGGATGTTTTATACATAACTATCCATATTGCAGCATTCTAGGTATATAGGAAAAATAAAATTAAGCCTTTGGAAGCTTCTGTTGCCTGTATAGTAAGAGGAAACCTTTCTATTTTGGAGACTTTATATGGCTAATTAAGTGTAGTTTTTGCATTGTATTCAGTGCTTCATTTGTTCAGTGACAAATTAGCACATTTGGAAGAGCTTCATAATGAACACTGAAGGGTACAGACTTAGTTTTGTCTGATTGGGAAGCAAATGTGATAGCTGAGAAAGCCTTTTCTTTCTTCCTCACAGTAAGCCCTCATTTCTGCTTTGTGGGCTTCAGAACTGAAGGTGCCCGAGTACTGTGCAAAAAGTTTTTATAGTAATTTGTTTTGTATGAATTCATTGTGTGTGAAGATACAGACAATTGTTTAGAAGGAGACATTATGGTAGCCACTGTGGATTTCCTGTTGTCTTGCTTTGAAATCTGTGTCATTTACGTTGTTTTCTTCTGGTCTGCTTTGTTCTGTTTTGTTCTGTTTTATTTTACCCTCTTTAAAATAAAAATTAAAAAAGAGAAGTACTTTGGTTCCTCCTCTGTCTGCCTGGAAGGCCATGGTCATAGGAGGTTATGTAAACAGAGTTTTCAGTTTATTCTGGAAGGGAAATGAAAACTACACTGACATTTGAGCAGTCATCATGTCTGCATGGGTAAAGCCAGCAGTACATTCTCTCTATGCTCAGGAGTAGGGGGTCTGGACAGAGCTGATTTCCACAGTGGAATTAAGCTCGGGCATGCTACCTACATGCACATAGGAGCATCAGTGTGTAGAAAAAGGCAGTATTGTGTGGCAGTTTATTAGATATAAGGCTTGCTAATTTCTCTTTTTAACATGGTAGGCTTGTTCTGTTGATTTAAGAAATTAATGAACCAAGCTTTCTAGATTTGCCTTTTTTTTAAAGACTTCTTTTAATATCATGAATTTCAGTACATTTGTAGTCATTTACAGCCTTATCTGTGGTGGTGAGCAGCCTGCTAGATGCCGTATCAGTTCTTCAAGTTATTCCTGCAGTGTAGTGCCTGCAGTGTCAGGTGGGCAAGCTGTGTACAGCTCCCCTGTGACCTCCAAAGACAGACAACACACATAGCATTTTGGGTCCCCTGGAAGGTTTAATTAATGTCAGTGTTCTGCTTTTGCTTTCCTTTTGTTTATCATGAAGTGTATAAATACTTAAAAACTGAGCATTTTCTAATATTTTAAAATAGAATTTTGAGGGAGGTAAGCTCATTAGTTGCTTTCTTCAAAACAGTGGTAATACTTCGCAAGTTTTAAGAAAAATTAAATATTTGTGCACAGTTATTTCCCCTTAATTTATATACTGTAGCAAAAGAACTGAGTATTGTGTGGTGCCATTTGTCTTTGGGTATCAGAAAACCTGAATTTTAGATTTTAGAGCTGTTGATGAGTACACAGTCAGCTGCACATTTTAAGGAGCTTTCTTCCTTTGCCTCTCATTTTTCTTGTCTATTGAGTGAGGTTGGGGTTGGGATGATGAGATAACTTTGAGATATTTTATGGTCTATTTTTTCACTAGCTTAAAATTTAATATTACTTAAGGACATTAAAATAGATTTATGGTTTTTAGCATACTGTGGGTCAGTAGTGGCCAACCCATGGCACATGTGCTACAGCTGACTGACTGTTATCACTGAAAGCTCTAAAAGGTAGCCATGACTGCTATAGCCACAAACACATTTTGTATAATTCTTTTCCTAAAGCTTTATTAAAATTATTCATGTGAAAGCATAAGTCAGGATGGAGTGATTATGCATTCACTATTTCATAGCATGTGACTCAAAAGATTGTAAAAACAACAAAAGGACATTCTCCTAAAAAGTGCAGCTATGTATGTGGGCAAAATAGAATGTAAAAAAGATCACAGCCATCTAATTAAGCCCAATTCCAGTAAAGTCAATCAAGTTAACAAAATTTGACTTAAATTGTGTGATCACTTTTGATGATTTTTGTAGTTGGTAGTTAAAGAATTTTCTTTCTTTAATTTTGGCTTTTAAATGTGTGATTTGTAAGTTTCTCCTTGAAAAAAAATGTGTATTTCAAAGCCAGAGACAAATTTTAAGCTCTTGGATTACATTCATTTTTGCTATGATGGGGTTTTTCCTGGATATAGAAAATGTTTCCGTTCATAGCAGTGTGTGTATTGTATATTTTAAAAAAAATTATTTCCCTTGAAATAGAGTGCCTTATTTAAAAAAATTAATTCCTGGCTATTACAGCTTTCTTGGCCCCAGCAGGGTAGGAGGAGAATTTTTGTTCTAGAACTGGGGTCTGAATGAGCAGTGAGGCACATACCCGGAGCCTCTTGAGTCTGACAAGGCCCTCTCCACTTTCTTTTCACTTACTTTGGTAAATGTATTTCTGGTTATTCTACTGTTTCCCAGACTAGCAAAGAGTCTATTAGTTTATGCTTCCTGACAGTCTCCCTTTTCATGCCTTTGACTGAGTCTTAGTTTTGCCTCTTGATGACTCTGAATTTTCTGCCCTCTCACCCATTAGGTCCTTCTTGAGTACCACCTTCTTCACAAGGACTTCCTTTGTCCCCCTAACTAGAAGTGATCTTATCTGTGGCACTTACTGCCTGACTGTGTATTATGTTTACTTATACATATGTTATTTCCCCCACACTGGTACTACATAGGATAAAATGAGACCTAACATTTATATAACATTTCCATATTTGTAAGGGAACTTTTTGAGTATCTCACTTTATTCACATAATGATCTCATCTATATGAAATAGATGTTTCTGCTTTTTAATGGAAGACAAATATTCCCATTGTTTCATTATATTAGGAACACAGAGAAAAGAGGTGATGTTCATAGTTGAATTTAGTTTCCTTCACTTCTCAACTTTTGCTGGTTTGCCTTTCATTATTGTGATCACCTGAATTCTAACCATGGCATTTGCTGCTCGTGTGAATGTTTACTGTAGTGTCTGGTAAAGCACCTTACCTCTGTGGACTGTCAGTAAATACTTCTATGTAAGCCAGTACATATCTACACTCAAGAGATGTGAACCCTAAAAAACAAGCCTATCATTTACTGGATGACTTCTGTTCGACAAGTACTGTACTAGTGCTTTATATACATGTTTTCATCTAATCTAGTTTCTTTCATGTTTTAGTGTACAAAATTTAAAGATGTATGGAAGTAAAGTGGTAGAGTGACCTGTATCTACATAACCTGTCTTCCAGAATGATAAACATTTTGCTATTTTTAATTTTTCTTCTCCTACATTTATTTATTTATTTTGGGGGGACCAGAGGTTGAACTCATGACCTCGTCCTTACCAGGCAGGCGCTTATGCCGATGAGCTAAATTCCTGGCCCTTTCTCCAACATTTTAAAACTTTTTATTTATAAATAAGTTTACACATGAAGACACATTCCAAAAAACAAAATGTTACAAAAGCTATCTGTACCTCTATCAAGATTGACTTGTTAGCATTTTATTCCATTTCTTTTGTCATTATCTCTGCCTTTCTCTTTCTAGACACACACATGAACACTATTTTTTTAACCACTTGAGTGTAAGTTATCTATGTCTCCCTCTTTTAAATACTTCAATGTATGTATTTTCTAATGAGGAATTTTTTTTATGCAATCACAATATACTTACCAACTTCAGTAAGGTTACCATTCATCTAGCCTTAAAAATAAATGAGGTAGATACTTGTTTTTACCTCAGTAAGAGAAATGGATATTGTTTTCTGTATTTTAAAGTCTCCTTTATTAAGTGTAATATCATTTGTGTTGCACTCAAGTTGACTTTTTACAATTAGGTTTATTTGTAACTATTTTGCTGTTAGATATGCAGCACAAGGCTTTTTTCTGTTATCTGTGCTACAGTATGCAGTGAGTGCTAGAGCAGTGTCCAGACAGAATGTGATAAACATTGGAGGAAGTATATTAGTATTTTAAAATAACACCCACAGGTTTTTTGCTGTTACTGAGAGTAGTGAAAATAGACTTATATAGATCTTTTTTCTTTTAAAAGCTTTTTCAAATGTGTCAAAAATGTGATTTCTTTCACCAAAACTGCTCAGGATAAACTACACATTAGTATATTACTTTATTTTGAGTTATGTGTAATATATGTAGACACATCTGTATTTATAATTTTATAGTACAGAAAAATTGATTTCATTCCTCTGTAGTATTTTAGTTTAGATATGCCTCTAATATACTGGCATAGAAAAAATTAATTGATATGTTGCTTTGCTATTTAGAAAAGAGTGCTACAGTTGTAATTAATGTGGTATATTAGATGAATTTTCATTGGATTTTTCATATATCATAAAGCTCCAGAAACACCTGGCATATTTCTACAAAATATATGTGCATTGTAGTTAGATCCTAAAATTTCTAATTCATTAGATATGAGATAGGGCCTTTTAATATACATTTTCAGTAAGTGTTCTGGATGATCCTGATATAGTTTCAATACCGCTATTGTAGTCCATCTCCTGGAGGGCTTGGGTCTCTTCTTTTAGAGCCATTGAGGTAACTAGTTGAACCAATACTGTTAATTGTTGAGGAAATATATTGTTTTGAGGCAATGTAATAGATTTAATTGACTTCTTTCTGAGATGTATTTTCTTGATTTCTGTTTTCATTGCTGTCTGTTGCTGATTAAGTACAGTTTAATCAGGATCTGTCTTTAAGTCTGACAGTGAATACAGTACTCCAGATGGAACCCTAACTATCTTCCTTCTGGACACTGTGTGCACATGGTGTATACACCTGCACATCTGCGTGCATGTGAGTGTGTGTTTTTTAATCTAGAGTGAATTGCACACCTGTTCTTTTGGATGCTAATATTCAATTATTAATAAATTTATTGCTAATTTTAGAACCTGAATCTTTTTCCTACCTATAGTTTTTATGTCCTCTGACTTTCAAATTTTATATATAAAGGTACAGAACTTTCAATGAGATTTGATTTTGTGGGTTATGGCATGCTACAGATCCATTTAAAAAATATGATTTGCTTATGCTTTCCGTTCTAGATCATTATTAAACCAATATTTTGGGACTTTCTACTTTATCCAGACTGAGTCTGTGGCATTGTACTAAGAGAGGAATGGTGTATTCTAATTTCAGTGTTTTTATAGATGTCAAGTGTAAAATAATAAAGTGAATATAGCTAGAGATTTTGTGATTGTTTCACCTACAATGTATTTTATTTCCTAGAAATTTGGGTGAGAATTTTTCTGTGAGAGCGGTGTCTAAGGTTTTCTTGGAGGCAGACTTCAGAGTTAATGAGGATTTCTATCGTTTTCCTTGACATTTAGGACTTAACCTGCAAGAATCTTTATGAAACTGACGCTAGTAGTCCCTTTGGTGGTGGGAAGTGCTGGGAAAGTGTCCTGTAAGTTCAAGTCAGATCCCCTCTCTCACAGTAGCTCCACAGTGGATTATATCATAGGCCTTCAGTTGCTTTTGCTCATCTCCCACTCTTGCAAGTTCTGGTAGGTAAAAGTGGATTTCAGAGACTGAAAATCAAAATCAGAAGATTCCAGAATGGTCCCAGAGCTCAATGTGACCGTAACAAGTTCTTCAACTTTTAAAATTTCATTTCTAATTTACAGCACTGATAAACATTAAGACCTTTTTTTACAAGGTTATTGTGAGAAGTCAATCAGTAGTGATAATCAGCATCACTTCTAAAACAATGTAGTATTCTTCCCCATGTAAACGTTGTCTGAACTGAAGCTCAGGTGGTGCTTATTTGTTAAAATAAGAATAAAATAACAGCTAGTGATCAGGAAAACTTGGACACATTTATTTAAGGCAGTTTTAAAAATTAACAACTATGTATCTTTTTGGTCTGTTTAAACTTTAAAATTTGTGTAAAAAATGTTTTGAAAAACTGACTAAATTGAACATGCCATATTTTTGCTTTTTTTCCAGCTGGATTTTCATTTTAGGCAGTGCAAAATTTGACCAATGACAGTTAAGAAAATTTGATTGTTTAATAGGTATTTCCACAAGAGATTTCTCCTTGCTTCCTAGATGAACTTGCCTTGACAAGAAGTATATCATTTATGCATTAATATATCTGAAAGGTTATTGTATTTGCTTTTGGACAGTTTGTTTATAAAATTATACAGTCAAGTATTTTAACAGACAAGATTTGATGTTGGCTTTACATGAATTATAATAAATATTTCAGGTATTCATCTAAACAAAGATATCATTAGTACTGGTAGTTTTAGTTATAGTTAACAAGATACTTCATAATTCTTACTTTAATTTACAAGTACATCATCCTACCCTATCAAAATATTTTGTACAGAAAATGGCCAGTGACCTTTCTTTCCATGCACTGTTATAAGATGGAGTAGGTTGTATGTTTGTAAGTTATTTTTTTAGCTTGGGCTGTTATAACGAAATAATATAGATGAGGCAACCTGAGTAGCTAATATTTGTTTCTCACTGTTCTAAAAGCTGGAAAGCCTATGATCAAGGTGCCAGCATATTTGGTTCTCAGTGCTAACCTTCTTTTCTAGTTTTCACATGATCATCTTGTTACTGTGCCCTCAAATGGCCAGAGGAAGCTCTGGTTTCTTTTTCTCTGATTAGTAGGGCACTTTTCCTACCTTGTGGGTTTACTCTCATGACCTCAGCTAAACTTAATTATCTTCTGAAGGTCCCATCACTTAACACATGAGAGCGCTTCAGTGTGTAAGTTTGGGAGATGACACAGAAATCCATTCCATATACTAGTCAGTTTTTCATTAATATAATTGAATACCTAAAGCAGATTACTTTATAAGAAAGATTTATTTTGGCTCACAGTTCTAGATATTCAAAGTCTAAGATTTGGTGGCCACATGGGTTTGGTCTCTGGTGATGGCTTTCTTGTTGGCCGAGCTGTGAGGCATTGTGAGGCAATAGACAGGGAGTGCCCATGTCTCTCTGTCTTTTCTTGTGTCTTCTTATAAAGACACCAAGATTTCATTATGGAGGCTTCATTCTAATGGCATTATTTACTAATCAATCTCCAAAGGCTTTACCTTTGAACAATGTAATTGGATTTTCTGTACTGTTAATTTCAGAAACACATAACCTCCTGCATGAATTTGGGGCATTAAATTATATTCAAATGATAGTACCATGTATGAAGTAGATTATGCTGAAATTCTGTTCCCTGAAATTCTTGATTTGTAAGGCCACTGGCACTTTTTTGTGTGGTAATACCTAAGGTGCTGTTTGGCTCCAGTCATTCATTATTTTAAACCACAGCCTTACTTAGTGGTCATGAGGAAGATTGTGGTCAAGATAAATCATTCACAATCCATGCTAGTGACATTTGTTCATTTTTTTTTAAAGGTTAAAATATAAGTGATTGAAAGAAAAAAATTTTTTTCACTTTGAGACACACCAATTTCATTGTCATTTGGAGGAATAGGTTCTAAATTATGCTAATTTGATATTATGGAACATGTATAAGTAATGAGATTCTTGGATGTTGGCATTAAATAGACCTAGAATTGAGTGACAGACGTGGCTGCTTTGTGTCCTTGGGCTATTATTCTCAATGACTAAAATTCCTCATGGTAAAAGTTTAATAGTAAACCTCCCTTAACTGTAGTTTTATTTTCTGTAGTTTGTTACCTTCTCTTAGCTGCAACATAAAAATATTAAATGGAAGACTCCAGAAATAATAGTTCATAAGTTTTAAATTGTACATGGTTCTGAGTAGCAATATGAAGTCTTGTACCATCCTGCTTTGGCCTGCACAGGATATAAGTCATCCCTTTGTCTAGTGTATCCATTCTGTATATGCTATCCATTTCATTACTTATTTGGACTGTCCTTGAGTTAAGTAACCCTTATTTTACTTAATGATGACCACAAAATGCAGGAGAGGTAAAGTTGACAATTTGATTAAGCCAAGCAGAAGCCATAACTTGCTCTCTCTAAATGAAAATACTATCTAGAATATCTGAAGAACTCAAAAAAATCCAACCTCCCAAATTTGAAGACCCAGTCCAAAAATGGACATCTGAAATGAATAGACACTTTTCAGATGAAGACGTAGAAACAGTAAATAAATATATTAAAAAATGTTCAGTATCACTGGTCATTTAAGAGATGCAAATTGCAACAGCACTGAGATTGTCCTACTCCAGAAAGAGTGACTGTTATCAAGAAATCATCCAATAACAAAAGCTGGTGGGGTATGGGTAAAAAAGAACCCTTTGCACTGTTGGTTGGGAGTACAGACTGGTTACAACCACTATGAAAATCATTGTGGAGATTCCCCAAAAAACTAAAACTAGAGGTTCCACTTGACCCAGCTGTTCCCCTTTGTGGTATCTTCCCAACAGAATTAAAAGCATAATATTGCAGTGATATATATACACACACATGTTCATAACAGCACAGTTTTTAATACTTAAATCTTGGAAACAGTCCAAATGCCTATCAACCAGTAAATGAATAAAGAACCTGTGGTTTTTTTTGTGCAGTGGAGTGCTACTCCATTATGAAAAAGGATAAACTTGACATATTTCTAGGTAAATAGATGCACCTTGACACCATACTCTTAAGTCAAGTAAATCAGACACATGTGTTAAGTACTGCATTGTTTCTCTGGTGTGAGAAACTGAAAGTATAAATAAGTAACAAAATATATATTGTGAAATAGGAAGAAAATGTTCAAATGGAAAGGGGATCTGGGGTAGGGAGAGGAAGAGAAAAGAAAAAAAATGAGAAAAGAAGGAAAAATGGAAACAGCTTTTGTAAATAAGGAGGGTGAGAGGGGTTGAAAGGAGGGTAACTGAATGAGGGAAAAAAAGAATCAGATTATGTCATGTACTGGTACAGATTTGCTCTGATGAATGTGATTATTATGTATTCCTAAAATGTACCAATAAACTTAACTTTAAATAAATAAAATATGAAAGTTCTTAATAAGGAAAGGAAAACTCATAAGCTAACACTGCTAAGATCTATGATATGAATTAATCTTCTGTCAATGAAATTGCAAAGAAGAAAAAAGAAATTTGTGTTAGTTTTGCTCTGACACCTCAGACTGCAACAATCACAGCCACAGTGTGTGATAAGAGCTTAGGAGTAATAGAAAAGACACTCAATGGCTACAGTCATACTGTATGTGTATATATACAGCAGTGTGTGCTTAATGGGATATGTTGAGACACATGTATGTCCTTAGGTGATTTTATCGTGGAAGTATCATACAGTGCACTTACATGAACTTAGGTAGTATAACTTACTAGACACCTAAGCTATATTGTATATGTATGTTTGCATGTACATAATATAGTCCATTTTATAGCTGTGATGAACAAATCAAGATTAAACCAAGCATGAGAGAAAATGATGCAGTCAAGAGACACAATAAACATGGGACTAATGAGACTGCTTTTGACATCACATGGCATACTAATTATGGAAATCTTTTAGGTAGAAGCAGTGCATTCTAAAATAATGATAAAAAAGATAGTATTATAAGTGCATAACCAATAACATAGTCATTTATTATCATTATCCAGTATTGTGTGCTCTACAGAGTTGTACCTGCTGTACTTGTACATGACTGACAGCACAGTAGGTTTGTTTACACATGCATCACCACAAATCCCTAATGCAGTATACTTATGCTATAAAGTCTATGACATCTCCAGGCAATAGGAGAGTTTTTGTTGCTGTTGGAGGAGGTATTAGGGGTTGAACTAAGGACCTTTTCATTGAGCTACATCTCCAGCCCTTTGTAAATTTTTTGAGACAGAGTCTTGCTGAATTGCCCAGGATAAGATACACCTTGCACTCCTCCTGCCTCAGCTTCCCAGAGTGCTGAGATTACAGGCGTGTTTTACCATGCTTCACACAATACTTTTTGGTTAAAGCTCTATTATAGGTCTTACATGATGACCATTGTATATTTAGTTATTCACCGAAATATTATATGGTGCAGGCACATGACTATAATAGTTCCTTAGTCACTAAATGAAATGTTACTTTGAAAATTTGACATTCTGAGGAGAAATAAGTTATAACATTTAGTTACTTTTTTTTTCCTTTTGTGTTTTACCTATTTTCAAGCATTTTTAATTTCTTCAAATATGTAAAAAATGATGATGTCAGGTTGACTTTGAAATTTTGAGTGTTTTAAGCTGTAAGACAAAGCTATAATGTAATTGTAATTTCAGTATTTAAAAAGCCAAGCCTAATTAAATGTGTTCTGCTAAAATCTATTTTCCATTACAAGTTCTGAGATTTTATACAATACCTTGTGATACATGGTTTTTTCATTTAAATGAACCATCAAAAATATTTTCCCCCCTTTAGTTGCAGTGGTGGATATCTAAGGCAAATTGTTAGGACAAAGTAATACTTATTTGTTTAAGCAAATATTATAATAAAGAAATTAATAAAATAGAACTTAAAAATTAAAACTCAAGAGAAGTCAAAATGGCCAATCAGTGAGCAACAAAATACAAAGCCTCCTGGGAGAAACAACTCATATGCCAGAATAAAACACCCTGGAGAGACCCAGACAGAGGGAGATGGATCTTCTTGACACAGGAAGAAATTAAAATGTAAAAAAGGTCATCAAATACGTTGAGACTACAACTGAAACAGCTAAAAATTACGGGACACAGCGTTTTCGCGGCAACCTGCCAAGTTTGCGATGGCCTGAATTTGCGCCAGCTTGAATCTGTGCTGGCTGGCAGAGCCGCTCAAACTCGTTCCCGCTGCCACTCACAGGAAGCGCAGCAGCGCTGAAGTCAGGGGTTGGTGAGCCCAACAGAGAGTGGAGCTGGTGAAGGGACCTTCATTAATCCACAGTCAGTGCTGGGAATGAGACCCCCCACACACACACAGAAAGGGCATGACCAAATGGGCAACATGTTGGAATCAGGCAGGAGGAGCCTGAACTGGGAGCAACAGTGACTTCAGTTGGTTGCTCCTTCCCCAGAGCAGATTCGTGGGATTTGCTTGGACTGGGATGTGCCCCTGTCTGGGACCCAATGAGCCATCCCAAATCGATTCCCTGCACGTAGCACGAACTAACCGGTTGAAGGCCCCTGAAGTTTGGCTATCTGGGTGGGGAGGAGCAGGCATACACAGCCGCTACTTATATCTCAGTGACAAGAGCAAGCAGGAGAGAGTGGAGGTACCTTGCCAGCATGCTTCGGAGGAAACGTGGCCAACAGGGAAGGGGGCTGGGACCTACACTGTAACCTGTGTGGAGGAAGCCAGGGCCATAACAGGAGAGAGAGAGGCAGCAGGAGGCCCCCAGCCCAAACCCTGAGAGCACTGAACCAGGAGAGAGGAAAAACAAGGGAGACTTAGAGTGGCAAACATGCAGCATCAGACATGGCTTCAATGGACATTAAGAGATATCTTCGGAACCTTGTAGACGAGCTCAAAACTGAAATAGTAAATCAGGGAAAGCAAGATATGAGTAGAATAATAAAAGAAATGCTCTCAGGAAGCATCTCTCAGGAAGATACAGATGGAAGAAGGGAGGAACACAAAAAAAGGAGAGAAACATTTGATAAAGAAGATAAAGAAAATATAGAATACATGAAGCAGACTGCCAGGAAACTAAAAACTCCATTGAAAACTGACAGAATGCCTTAAAAGAAACTAAGGATAGACTATCAAAACTTGAAGACAAGTTTGCAATGTGTGGTGATGATGAAAGGAAAGATCTCTTAAAAATAACAAGGAAACAGGCAGTAACAATACAAAGGCTAGAAGATGACAAGAGAGTCTACAATTTAAGAATAAGAAATGTGAACGAAGAAGCAAGAATACATACAGGTGAATTACAAAGGCTGTTCACGGAAATAATTAAGGAAAACTTCCCAAGCATGGGAAAAGAAAATGACATTCAGTTTATGTGAGGCATACAGAACCCCAGCCACCTACAACCAAAACAAATCTATACCCAGACATACAATAATCAAGATGCCAGAAATTCAATATAAAAACAGAATATTAAAAGCCATCAGAGAAAAGAAACAGATTACCTATAAAGGTAAGCCCATCAGGATCATGGCTGACTTCTCGACACAGACATCAGATCAATAAGAGCTTGGAGCGAAGTATTCCAAGCCCTGAAAGAAAATAACCTCCAGCCCAGATTGATGTACCCTGCAAAACTGTCACTAGAAATTAATGGAGAAACAAGATGCTTCCATGACAAAGAGGAACTGGGGGAGTTTGTGACCACCAATCCAACCCTACAGAGAATACTGAAGGACATGCTAGAGAAAGAGAAAAAAAATATCAGGATTTTAGAAACAGTGGCAGAAAGGCCTCAGTGAGTGGGGCAGGCAGTAGAATGAAGCAGAAAAGTAGACAAACAAAGGCAGAAAAATAGCATAGCAGAAATGAGGCAGAGAAGGATAACTAGAATCTCTAACATAGATGGCCTTGATACACTATATTGTTAATAGTGCACCAGGATTTAAAACCCACATTACTCACTGCTTAGATGTATTATATTCTGTTCCAGTCATTCTACCTGTACTAGATTTGAAAGCACAGACAGTAATCCTGAAAATAACAGGATATACTACAGTAATCATCCTTAATTTCCTATTAAGTTAATCTAAAGCTCTGTAAAACTTACACTGTTTTACCATGACTGATCGTAATCAAATCTGGTTTGTTAGATTGCTGTTTTGTATTGATAGTTTTTATTCAAAGCTGTTATGTCAATTCCTGGTACTGATTAAAAAAACAAAACAAAACAAAACAAAGCTGTTATGATTGATAGTATCAAGTCTTAGAGTATAGGCAACTGCACTTAAGATGACAAGATTCACTGGAATATCTACTCTAGTTTGATTATTACCTGCCTTTGAAGTTTTATATTGTCTACAATGTTTTATTTTTTACTAGTATTGTTATGTACTGCTATATTCAATTATACTGCTATATTCAATTATGCCTGATAATATAGATAATTCTATTGAAGATAATAAGAAACAACACAGTAATCATTGTAGATCACCTTGTAGTATGGTTTTATATGACTTTTTGGTTTAATGTTTTTATAGGAATTTGTTTTGTTTTGTCTTGCTATGTTTTGTTTTTCCCTCTTAATACAGAAAGGATAGAAATACATATAGAGATTAATGCATGCATAGCTGTTTACACTCTCACTGTTTGAATATCTACTTTGTATGCTTTAATTTTGTAACTTGAACAACTATTTCTAAGAGGACAATATGTAATTTATCAACTAGTGATTTCTTATTATCTTTTTTTTTGAAGTTCTGTATTATCTCTACCCTTTACATGCTTTTGTTTCCTCTTTAAATAAAAATTAAAAAAAAGAATATTACCCCAATTTCCAAAAGAATTTAACAGAGGGAAAAAAAAAACTCAGATTTCTCCCAGTTGCTGTTGAGAAAGCTATTAAATTTATTATGACAGATATGGTATCTAGTAGTTTTAATTTATTTTATGTGATGATTACTTTTTTCTTCAGTTTTGACTTTTTCTGAGGTGACTCATTGAATAAAAGAAAAACTACACTAAAGGAATAAGTATGTGGCACTCAGGAAACAGGATAGTTGTGAACATAACAGATTTCTAGTTAAAACACTGTGAAAGATGAAAATTCTTAATAAGCAGTATTCTCATTTAACTTTTGTTGAAATGATTTGGTAGTTGTTATATACTAAGTGAAATAATAAATTTTTTTCTTCTTTCTACAGTTGAACTTGTTTTTGATTTCTATATAGTAGTTAGCTTCAGTTTTATGTTTTCTTGAAGTGGTTCTTTGAAAGGAAGGAACTTTGAAGATTTAGAATATTTACAATACAAAATGCCTATATTTAGTTGTAGAATATAATGTTATTAAAAATAGAGTAATAATGTGCTTTTTATGTTTGTTTGTTTGTTTGAGACAGAGTCTCACTATGCAGTTTAGTCTCACCTTCAGCCCTTTTTAACCCAGGCTGGTCTTGAACTCACAATGATCCTCCTGCCTCAGCCTCCCAAGTGTTGGGATTACAGGTGCGCACCACCAATCCTAGCTTAAAAATAAGTTTTTACTGTCTAACAGAAGAATTTTTGTAGATGTTAGAGTTTTTTCCTTTTTTTTAAGATCAAACTCATGACCTTGTGCTTGCCAGGCAGGCGCTTATGCCACTGTGCTAAATCCCTGGCCCTGATGTTATAATTTTTGATAGATGTTTACTGAATGATTTTTATCAGCTATAATGAAGTATCAAAATATGGTTTTGACCTTGTTTTCCTTATAACTTGCTGACTGCCTGTGAATTAGTGTTCAGAAATGGTTTTGAAGGTCAATATGCCAGGTCTCTAATTTGCTTTTTAATAAACTTAAAGGGAAGATTGATGACCTTTCCACATCACGGAAAATTGGGGAATACAGTCATTTATTTTTACTATGAAAATATAGAACAGAGTAATCAATTTCAGTTGATATCCTTGGAATGGTTTTGAGGCTTTGCTACAAATGCTGTTTACCTGATACTAATAATCTAATTTGATATTTGAAACTTCTGTGATATAAGTTTTTATTGTGAAACTTAAAATGTTTTAAAAATGAAAATAAAAAACAGTAAAGGCATAGAGAATACAAATTTTGGGTTTTTTTAATGAAGCAATTAAAGTTGATTTGCTTTAAAACCTATCAGTAGTCATGTGAATATAACTTTTATTAAGCAGTTTAACATACATTAATTTTAGCATAAGCATTTGGAATAAATTCAGAGGTCTAGTCAAGGATATTTGCTGATAGAATTTGTAAATGGTAGTACAAACATCATAAACTAAATCTGGTGTAGTTTTCAGACCATTTTTTACATGAATGACTTTTAAAAAATTTTATTATAAATTATTCAGAGATTCTCTTTTAAAATAGAATCACTATATTTCTGCATCTTACTTTGAAATTCATTAATAAAATAAGCTATATTGATGGATGAATTGAAGGAGCATAATGATTAGGGATGTTAGCACAAATATACCAAAATATCAGTGATGAGTATGTAATTCTTTCAAATTTTGTATATGTTTTCATTACACTGTGTTGGGGAAATCAAGTCACTCAGAGGATGAACTGCTTTTCTAAATTGTAATCTGTCCTTTAAAAATAAAGATATTAAAAATTATCATCTCTTTGACCTTCCTTAACCCTTCCAGAAGTGCTAAGATAGCTTTGAAAGAGATGCGGGTCTACCAGATCTGGGCTCAAACCTTGACTGCAAGTTGATCACCTCTGCAGCTTTGAGAGGGTTTTGTAACATCTCAGGCCTTTCCCCAACTTTAAAAACAGAATAAGACTTCTGTCCAGCTTTTGGTAAATATCTCTCCCCTTTTTTTCCCTTTGTACTTCTCAGTCTTTATAAAGTCAGTCCATGATCCTTGAGACCCATGGAGTCCAAAGAAAATTTTTAGCATGTGAAGAAGCCCCACTCCTCATTTTTGCTTAGCAGCCTCTGGATTCACTTCTGAGAGGCTATAGGGGTTTCAGACTTGGCAGAGGTGAGGCTAAGAGAAGGGACAGAAGCTGCTGGCTGTCCTTAGCAACAAGATGGTAGATGGGAATGAAATACGGCTTTTGGCATCAGAAAAGTCAGCTGGAAACGTTCTTGCCTTTTACAAGTTATGTTTTCCTAAGCAAGTTACTTCACTGCACTCTAGTTTCTTGATTTAAAAAAATGCAATTTAGAATGGCTTAATCTGTAATTTTTGTTACACTTAAATGATGTGGACAAGTACAGAATAAGTGTGTACAACATAAATACAGAAAACAGTATTTTACTAGTTACCATTTAGTTTATCTTTTTTCCCTCTCGTCTCTGTCAGTTTGTCTGGGTTTTCAAACATCTGAAATGTTTTTAATCTTTTCTGACTCATGGTCTTTCAGCTTTTCTATTTGGAAAATTATCCATACAATTAAGATAATTTTTCCCTTTTCCAAATTGATAAATACAGATTTAACAGCAACTTCCATAGCATTGTTCACCATGACTTCACCAAAGTAGAAGCTTTGTTGATGATTGATAACATTTTTCTGGACCATTAAGTATAGTTCTCCTGGTGTACATTAGATCTACTTTATTTTACAAAGTGTAGACAGATACTTGTTTTAAGAGAGCAGGTCTTTATAGTAACATTCCAAAGTTTAAAGCTTTATAGGAACATTTCTAAAAGTGAATTAGTCTCACTGATTTACATATCTGTTTTGCTCAACAGATGATGCTGAATGAGTAAATAAAAATCTGTAAAGTTACCTGCTCGTTCATTTTTACAGATCATTTCAAGGCATGTTGCAGTTCTTAATTTCTTGTTTCACTTCGCCACTCCCTCCTATCCCATTTTGACCCTTGTTCATTGCTCTTGGTGTCCTTACAATTTCCTGTCTTAGTTTGCTGCTCTGTGTCACCCTGGCCTGAACAGCTGCTCCTATGTCTTAGTCCATGATCCTGGAAGAAGTGGTGACTCACCTTGAGATAAGAGTCTGAGTTGGTAGGTGAGAGCCAGGGTCAGATGGAGTGGGCAGTTAGAGTGAAGGGGAGGGATCTTTGTGGACCATCTATTTTGCTGGGCATTCCTGTGATTTTGAAATAGTCTTGGCTTCTCAGTTTCCTTTTAGCTACTTTGGCATGTGACAGAAGTCATATGATCAGGAATTGTTTGTTAGTCATATGTGTACCACTCTCAGCACATTATAGAGAGGACTTGAGGGGCACTATGTATTTATTGAAAGAATGAATGTCATCTATCCTTTTTTGAAATATGATCAGTATTAAAAATCTGCATAGCTCAGGAAAAGGGAAATACCATTATTTAGTAGGTAACTGTTTCATTTCAAGTCTTCATTGCCAGCCCTGTTTCTCATTGCCAGTGTTCCACAGGCCTTCTGTAAATCCAGACCCTCGTTAAACATTCTGATGGGGCAGATGGGCTCTCCGTTCTCCTTCTCTGAGAATTTGTCTGTCTCCTACTACATTCACTATAAACTTGATACAGAAGTTTGTTTTAAAAATTTCATCCACTTATAACTCCATTCTCATTTTCTTGATGGTTGTAGATTTTATACTTCTTTACATTTCATTAAAACAATTAATGAACTATATTTTTGAGCAGTTCTAGGTTTAGAGAAAATTGAGCAGAAATTTCAGACTTTTTAATGTAACCTCCTTCCTCAAGTTTTCAATTATGTAACGTCTTTTGTGAGTGTGGTAGTTGTTACAGTTGGTGAATGTTGATAATTGCTTTCTAAGGCCCACAGTTTAGGGCCTTAGGCTTCACTGTTTCTGTTGTACCATTCTATGAATTTTGACACATGCATAATTGCTTTCAAATTGGAACCAACTGACATGTCCTTTGATAGGTGGTACAGTCCATATAATGGTACAATCTCTATATTCATTTCAGCAATGAAAAGAAATGAGCTATTAAGCCAGGAAAAGACATGGAGGAAACTTAAGAGGTTAAGGGAAAGAGGGTAAGCCAGTCTGAACAGGCTACATGTTACATGATTTGAACTGTGTGACATCTGGGAAATGCCAAAAAAAATGGAGACAATAAAAAGACTTGTGTTTTTTCAAGTTTTGGAGGAGGAAGAAAGGGATAAGTAGGTAGAGCACAGCATTTTTATTTTTAGCCCAGTGAAACTATGAGATATTGTAACAGTATCCTGCTTCTTAGCTATTAATTATTACATTTTTCATATTGTTACAATCTTTCATAAACATTTTATTGTGTCTTTAGTCTATTTGCATCTACCTTAATTTATTTAAATCATATATACATTTAGATGGTCTATAAATTTGTGCTTTTCATTATAAACAAACATTCCTCAAAAACTATAGCTATTTACACATGATATTTTCTTGTTTGTGTCCTTGAGCAATATAAATTGTGGGGTATTTGGAATGAGACCTTTAGGTTTACATAAATAGCCTGTAAAAGTTGCTTTCCTTTTCTTTTTACTTTTATCACAAAATAGCAGGTCCCTACTTTGATGTATTGGTGAATTTTTTTGTTTATTTTTTGTGTTGCCAGGGATCAAACATAGGGCCTCATACATGCTAAGTAACTTTACAACTGTACTACATCCCTAGCCTGAATTTTTAAAATATAGATATGCGTATTTTTAACAAAAAGGAAATTTGATGTATTAACACAAATTGTATTAATAAGGAAAATACTTGTTCAGATTTTCTGCAATAGATAGGTTTTTTTAAAAAATAAAAAACAAAATGTTGCCAGGTATGGTGATGCACACCTGTAATTCCAACTACTTGAAAGAGTGAAGTCACTAAGTTCAAAACAACCTGAGCAACTTAGTAAGACTCTGGTCTTAAAAAAAGAAAAATCCTAAACTTTATATGGAAGCACAAAAGACATTATCATCTAAGCAGTCCTGAATTAACAATACTGTCCCTGATTTCAGAATATACCATAGAGCGTGTTATTGGTATAAAATAGAAACACAAACCCGTGGAATAGCATGGAGGACTCAGGAATAAACCCATACTTCTTCAGCTATCACATTCTTGACAGAGGAGCCAAAAACAAAAATTGGAGAAAAGATAACCTCTTAAACAAATGGTACTGGTAAAACTGGACCTTCACTTATAAAAATTGAAGCTACAGCTCTTTCTTTCTCTCTCACCTTGTAATCAACTCAAAATGGATGAAAGACCTTAATATGATATCTGAATCTTTGAAACTCCTAAAGAAAAACATTGTACAAACCTTTGAAGATATTGGTACAGGCAATGATTTCCTTAACAGGTCTCAAATAGCTTAGGAAAAAAATAATAAAAATTAACAAATAAGACTACATCACATTAAAAAGCTTCTGCATAGCAATGGAAACACTGAACAAAATAAACACCCTATGGAATAGAGAAAGAATCTTTGCCAGCTGACAGAAAACAAATATCCAGAATAAGTAAATAACTAAAAAAAAAATTAAAAATTAAAACCAAGCATGGTGGTGCACTGGTAGTTGAAGTAGGAGAATCATGAATTTGCGCCCAGCTTAGGCAAGATCTATCTGAAAAACAAGCAAAAAACTAAGGAATTAAATTAATAAATGTGCAAATGAACTGAACAGATACTTCTCAAAGGAAGTAAAAGTGGACAATAATTATGTGAAAACAAGCTCAGTATCCTGAGTTATTAGGGAAATACAAATCAAAACGACATTGAGATTTCATCTCACCTAGTCAAAATGGCTATTATCAATAAAACAAAATAAATTCTGATAAGAATATAGAGGGGAAAGGGACCCTTATATACTATGGATGAGAATGTAAATTAATGCCATATACAGCATGAAAGTTCCTCTAAAAACTAAAACTAGAAATACTATGTTATCCAGCAGTGTCATTCCTGGGTATATACCCAAATGAATCAAAGTCAGTGTACTATGCATACCCATGTTTATCATGGCCCTATTCATAATAGCCAAGTTAGGGTATTAGCTTTGATGCCCATTAATGAAGTTAATGAATGAATAAATATGTATCATATATAGAATCAAATTCAGTTGTTAGGACCAGTGTTGCCCTTATGGGGAAATTTGATTTGGTTCTCATCCAATTAAGTTTGTGACCAAGATTTTAGAAAGAATTTGTAAATTGAGGTACCACTGTACGTTTCAACCATAAAGAAAAAAAAATTGTGTCATTTGCAGGAAAATGGACAGAACTGGAGATTTTTATGTTAAACAAAATAGGTTAGACTCAAAGACAGAGTATTATGTATTTTCTTTCATATGTGGAATCAAGGACTATTAGGAAAGGGAAAGAGGACATGGGGACTAGAATTGAGCTACTTCTTTGATATGTATTTTAGGTAGTTGAACTAATTTTTTGAAATGTATTTATTTTGGAAAAAAAGTGAAAGTCATGTCTTTTAGTTGTTTATGCACTGTGTCTGGCAACAGCTTAACTTGTAATCAGACTGTAACTGATGATAATATTCCACAGTGAGCAGTGATAGTGGACAATGTGAACTTCTTAGGTGAGAATATCTTTACTGCTGTGTCTTAGGTTTATTTTTTTATTTTTTTATCGGTACTGGGGATTGAACTCACGACCATGTGCTTGCAAGGCAGGAGCTTATGCCACAGAGCTAAATCCCCAGTCCCTGTCTTAGGTTTATAACATAATGTTTTCAGTACACAAAATTCATTATTTAAGAACTATATCCCATTTTCTTACTGCAGATGTTGATGTTGCCTGTTTATTTCTTTATACTTGGAAAGCAGGTCAAATATAATTCTAGTAGCTAGAAATACCACTGAATACTTTTGTACATGGGAATTTAAATTTATGAATTAACATAAAATTGTATATTAAATAATTAAAGAAATAAGTAATATTAATAAATATGATTAAAATGCATAATAAGAGCCTCCCCAAAAAGACAGTGAAAAGTTCTAATGGCTTTGAGTTCTAATGGATTCTTGGAATACTTACTAAACATGTATGAAGGTCATACATACATAGTTTACTACCATATATTTGGAAAGTTTGAGTCCTAATAAAACACAATGCAGAAAATTTAAGATGTTACTTATATTAAATTCAGTTCTTGACTTGGTTGTATCAGGAAAGCAGGCAAATTCTTGCTGTCAAATAGCAAGTTATTTTCCTCATTCTTTGGCTCTTAAATTATTATCTTATGTTTTGAGGCATTCTGCCGAGTACATCTATCGGGAGGATATATTGGGAAGGGAACCATGCCTCTGTCACTTCTCAGGTTGTAGATATAGCTCTCTGGAGCTATTTATTTGGGCATAGTTTTTTCTCTTGCGCTATTAAGTGAAGGGAAGGACATAAAGGACAGAGTGCGGAAGTCCCGCTAGCTGTTGTAGCATCTCAAGTAGAACTGGCATATTTTGGGAACACTGCAAAGATTTACTCAGTCATAGTGTGGCAATGATTATAAGACCCTGTCCCCCTCACCTCCCCGCCCCCCAATTTTAGGTGACTATGTGGGGATCAGGTAAACAGGCAAACCGGAATGGTATATTTTGGCCAAAAGGAAGTAAACAGAAGTGGTATGGGCAAATTTGCAGGTAGTGTTTGTAGCTCAATCTTAGTGTGACTTGAATGAAACTGTGATGGTTGGAACTGATTTAGCCATCTGACTCTTAAGTAATTTTTAGGAATGGCAACCATGTACAAAGAAGCAATAAGAGAAAAGAAGCTTAGGTCTTTAACATCATGAAGAAATAGCAAGCTCTGTTGCATTTACTTTTGGACTTGTGTTGTCACCATTTTTACCCAGGGCTGTTATTTGTGATTTTCTCTAATTCTGTGTTACACACTTACGTGATACCATACCAATGAAGACAAGGCTGTGGTGTAATAAACTAGTTATCTAGGATGGCTTATTTGTAGAATTTATCATCTCATTGCAAGCAAAGAGAGGTGAAATGACAGAGAACCATGTACTTCTCTCTCTTTGGCTGCCAGTTTTTGTTCTTAGGCTCCTAACATTTTTGTCATACTCTTCATAAAATAAAAATTTTAAATCCAAGATAAAAGAAAAATGTCTACAAAGCTAGCAAATAAAGAATCTTTTTTGTTATAAAGAGACCTTGAATTATGGGGCCCACAGTAATTCACACATCGTTGAGAAAGCCAATAGAGCCATGAACAGTGCTTTTAAGTTTAGCCATGATAACTGAAGTAAATGAATGTATAACTATTGAACTTATGATCATGTTTCACATTTTATCTTATAAAATAATGCATATTTTAAGTTTAGTAACACAACCATATTTGTTTTATTTCTAAAATAGATGTAATTACATCCTAGTTTAATGACTTAAATACCTTCTTTGAAACTTTTGTATAAAATTAATGGCCCAGGAAATTGTACCATGTTTATTCTGTGGCATTGCTGATTCCTAGCCTGTCATGGACTATTCCTAGTAATTTATCATTCCAGTTGAAGGAGTAAGATATATGTGATTTCAACCTAATGGAATTTCTGAGCCAACTGGATTTTTCTTGATCTTCTTTCTGAGTATCATAATATATTTTAAAATGTCTGCTGAGCACAGTGGTCCACACCTATAATCTGAGCACAGTGGGAGACTGAAGCAAGAAGATTGAAAGTTCAAACCTGGGCTGGGGATTTAGCTCAGTGGCATAAGCGCCTGCCTTGCCAGCTTGTGGTTGTGAGTTCAATCCCTGGTACCAAAAGAAAAGAAAAGAAAGTTCGAACCTAGTCTGGGTAATTCAGGGAGATCATGTCAAAATAAAAACAAAGGATTCAGCTAAGCACAAAGCACTGGTTCAATCCCCACCCAGTACCACCACCACCAAAAGCAAACAACCAGCACTTGTGACCTTAGAGGGGGGAAATTACTGAATTTTTGCTTTCTGGTAATTTTTGTATCTGAAGTTTTAATTTGTTATATAGTTGCTATTTTCTTCATTTCTGAAATTCCTATGATACAGGTTCCTGTTTCTTTATTAGTTGGATTTTCCATTTCTGTGTCATTTGCATTTTAGGTAGTTTTCTCATATTTAAGTTGACTAATATTAAACTGTCTGATCTATGAAATCATTTCATTGATGTTTTCTGATGTTTGAGTTACAACATGTGCAATAAAGTTCAAATCCTAATTATGTGACTTGTGTGGATGTGAGAGACTGAGTAAAGTTCATAATTCACAGTTGTACTGGGTAAGGTGAAAGTTGGTTAGTTTGTCTTAATTCATTTAGTTGGAATGGTGTTTTGGAAGTTAATAAGGGTGAGCTTGAGAAGAAAGTGTAGAATAAAGGCAGGAAAATATAGCAACAAATGAAGGGGAGATGAATGTAGGGAGATTTCTTTTTAAAGCAGGAAATGGCACATTATATTTGTATTCTATGATAGAAATGGTTCAGCTAAATTCAACAAACATTTATTAAATGCTTGTATTTTGTAAATTTTAGTATTGATGGAGAAACAATATTAGCGAAGATAAAAGAATGAATATTTCACCCCTTTTGTAGTACAGTTTGTGTATGTTGTTGCAGGTAAGTATGTAGATTTTAAGGTGGAAAAACAAGGTAATTGTCTTCTAATTGATCCAGTTTCTCAGTTAAAAAGCAAAACAAAGAAACAGCTGAATTTGAAGGTTGGTTTAGATGTTGAAGAAGAACCAGTTTCCCCAGGGTGCTAGAGAATTGTGGTAAGATTGCTGGGGGCCTACTTGAATCTAAAGTAGAGTCATTTTTACATTGTTCCTTAGCTATATATATCTGCTTTGGGACAGAGAGTAAGTGAAGAGTTGGATTTAATTGGTGTTGCAGTTTTGCCAGGCAAATACGATGAAGGAAAAGAAAAATGTGGGACATGGGAAGAAATACACAGGAAATAGATCTGGTGCAGAGCCACAGAATCCTAGATGGGTGAGGAGAGAGTGATGATGAATAATGAACAAAGTAGTAATAAAAACTGATTGCATCAAAAATTGAGTCAGGTATAAGAAAAAATGACCTGTGGCTGGAAGGTTTTTCTCCAAGAGTATAATGCATGAATCAAAATTGTGGTGCTGGGCATAGTGGACATAGGCAGCTACTTGGAAGGTTGAGGCAGAATAATTGCAAGTTTGAACCTAGTGACATTCTGTCTTAAAATTAAGTAAAACCAAAACAAAACAATAAAAGGTTGGGGATGTATTTCAGTGGTAGAGTACTTGCCTACCATGCTCAAGGTCCTGAGTTCAATCCCCAGTACTAAAAAAAAAAGAAGAAATAAGGATGTAGTACCACAATGAACAGAAAATAAAAGAGCCAACAAAATAAACAAAAACCAAACAAAAATTTTAATCTTCTTGGACCTGTGTCACTGTTTCCTTTTGGATATGGATTCTGTGGGAAAGAAGTCTGGAAAGATAATTTGGAGCTAACCACACAGTAAACCACAGAATTTTATCCTCTGTAGCAAATAGATTGAATTTAAGTATGTTAAATCCTAGAGGCTGAAGATCTGTTTCTTAGCAAACTTCAGATTTGTTGTAATTCCCAGCTGAGGTGGGGGCCTCCTTTAATGTTTTGGAAACTGTAGTGCCACTATGCCTAACACTTCCATTATTTTAAAATTTTCTTTTATGAGTCAGTTTAGTCAAACCTAGAAAACATAAACACACTAGGCCACAATATGTTTCATGTTCAAAGAGGAGGAAGGAGTGAGAGCCTCTGTACCTCTTGTTGTGTGGCAGAGATCCTAATTTTCTCTCAGAAAACTTGGGGTACCACACACAACCTGACTTTCTGACAGATAGACCAAGAGTAGGTGTCAGTGTGGGCTGATTGCTGCTTTTGCTACGCACCAAAATCTTAGCTCTTGTGTAATTTCCAGAGGAAAAACAAAGCTCCTTACCTAGACTGGAGACTACTGGTGTGAGTGCATGTTTATTAACTTGCTTGTTGAATTGAATGTTCTAAGGCAGTGATGGTGAATCTTTTGGAGCACACATGCCATAGGTTCGCTCCACAGCACTAAACATGTTTCTTGTACTTTGTGAATATGTCCTAACGACAATGTTCAGTTTTATTTGCATATTCAACATATATATATGTATTATGCTGATTATGTATGTCTTGGGAACCTTCTTTTTCTTTTCTTTTCTTTTTTTTTGTCTTTTTGAGACAGGGTCTCTCTATGCAGTTCAGGCTGGCCTTGAGCTCACTTTGTAGCCCAGGCTGGTCTTGAACTTGCACCGATTTGCCTGCCTCAGCCTCCTGAGTGCTGGGATTACAGGCAAGAGCCACCATGCCTGGCTTGGAAAACTTTTTGATTCATAAATTTAAATCTTTCTGTTTTTTCCAAATATTTTTGTGAAATGTGCCTTCACATTTCTGTGTGCCCAATGCTTCCCAGGTTTCCATCCTACTCCTCTTGATAGAGATGAGATTGTAATTGCTGTCTTTAAGGCCTGGGACACCATTCTCCATAACGGAGATTTTCTTTTTAGTATTAGTAAGACTGAAATGGTCAAATTTTGGTCAGAAATTTCCCATCTTTTCTTGAGTATCACTTTCAACTAGAGAGTGTTAGTCACTCAAGGATTCTCTTACCTTTGGCCGTAGAGATCTCACATGGAACCTATTTTTAATTCCCAGAAAAACCAGTTAAAGAACTATGTGCAAAAAAAAAAAAAAAGACTATTACTGGAGTTAGGAATAAGTCTCCCTATATTTTATTATATCTGCAGTCCTTTGGTTTATATTTGCTCCTTCACAAGTGAAAATTAAATGTTAATGTAAAAATTAGCCTAAGATTTTTCTATCTAGGAACTTTTATTTTATAGATTCTCTTTTGGTTTATACTGTTATTAAAGCTAATAAATTTATTTTTATGTCTTTGAGTATATGAAAGTTCTGTAATGTGTTAATCTAGATCAGTGGTGGCAAACGTATGGCCCATGTGCTGCACCAGGCTGTTTGTATCATTGAAAGCTCTTAAAGGTTTGCCATCACTGATCTAGGTGTTTCTGACAAAACCACTTATAACTCAGACTTCAGTCTTGATTTTTATTTAGAGAATATAAGGAGTGTTACGTGAATTTTAAAAATAGAAGATAAAAATCAAGCTGTAGAAATTCAGAAACTCATTTCTCCACTTAGTATAATGTAGAAGTTTATGTTACATTAAACCCTGGAGGCATAAAGGAATTAAACCATGGTGAAGGGAGGTGCTATTTAGGAAACACATCTGTATGGCTCTGCAAGCCATGGCTGGGCAGGACAGTGTTTTAGTCACTTTTCTCACCTCTTAGGTAAAATACCTTAAACCCACAACCTGAAGGAGGAAAAGTTTATTTTGGCTCACATTTAGTCCATGGTTGGCCAGCTATGAAGAAGAAACAACATGGCACATAGGCATGGCACATGGGCAAGGCAGATGAAAAGCTGCTCACTTCCTGGTGGCCAAGAAGCAGAGAGTGAATGGAGAACCTGGGGAGGGAGATGCATCTTTCCGGGTCTGGCCTCCTGTGACCCACCTCTTATCAACCAGGCTCTACTATTACAACACACTTAGCTAGAAGCTCATCAATAGACTAATCCACTAATGAGCATAGGGCTCCCATGATCCAGTCACCTCTAAAAGCCCCATCTCTGAGCACATGAGGCTTTGGTGGGGGGTACATCTAGATACAGACTAGGCTTTTGTTGGGGGTTCATCTAGATACAAACTGTCAGGTGCCATGGGGAGAAGTGGTGTGTGTAAGAACCAGATTCTAGACATGGTAAGGCCCTGTGATGTGGTAGCACATTGCATTGTTGGATTTCTTCAGCTGAAAAAGGAATGAATGGTTATGTTAGGCTAATACTCATTGATTTTTATTTCTCTTCCATCATTGATACACTGCAAAGTGTTATGTGTTGTGGGAGTACCTCATTGTCACTAAATAGAAGGATGGCCAGGGTGTGGCCCTTCTGTTTATTTTCCCCACTTATCGTGGGAAAAGTTTTGTAGATACAAGGCTTTTTTTGTTTGTTTGTTTCCTGTAGCGATATACAATAGTCCCCCTATCTGCAGTTTTGCTTTCCATAGTATCAGTTATCTGTCAACAGCAGCAGCCTAAAAATATTAAATGGAAAATTACAGAAGAAAAATCTTAAGTTTTTTCCCACAAAATAATAGCCTTTTTTGTCAAAAATTTGTTTTAAGTAACTTTATTATAGTACATTGTTATAATTCTTTTTATTAGTACTAATTAGTATTTTCCTCTTAGTGTACCTAATTTATAAATTAAACTTATGTGTCATAAGTCTGTATGCATAAAGAAAAGCATAGTATGTGTAAGGTTTGGTACTAACAGTTTTAGGTATCCACTGTGTGTTTCTTGTGGGTAGGAGAGCAATACTGTACACTGTCAGATACTTAGAGGCTGATTTTCCTATAGGGTATTGTGTCCTAAATGTCAGCCACATCTGTGTAATTGTCATGCTTTTGCAATTTGAATTCCAATTTACTTAGTTCACTTTGGAATGACTCATGTTTTCAAAATTTTAGGCATGTTATTTACTATATTATTTTTTATTTTCTTCTGAATCTAGAGTTTCACTCATTCTAGGGGAATGCTTTACTTTATTCTTAGAATAAGTGTTTAAGTCTTTGAAAATTCTGAGAATGGTATAGAAATTGTATATATTTCTAATAAATATAACTATTAAAGATTTAAAATTTTTTTCTTGTGTCAGACTTAACCATTCTTTACATCATCATGTACCAGTTTAGGAAACTCAGCTTTAGGGAATGACATTCAGACATATAGGATGAAAATCCTGGGAACCAGATCTGAGCATGTTTAATGGAGGGGTATCTATTTTCTGAGCATACAGTGTCCTTTGCTAGTTAATCATAGTTAATTTGCTTATTGTTTTGGGGCATTTGTGTGAGATAGGATTCATCTCTGAGGGCAGAAAATTTCTCATTTTTTTCATTTTATGTTTTACATTTCATTGTAGTGTCAAGCTCATCTAATGGTCTCACCACATTTATTTTAGGGCTGTATGAATTGAGAGTTGTACTGAGCCAGATGAACACTATTGTCTTTTGTTGTTTATCATTTTTGTAAAAGGTATCAGTCTTCTAATTACTGGGGTTTTTTGCAGTGGATTCCAAAAAATGTATCTTAACAATTGTTCCATTTTCTATTCCTTAAAGGAATTAATTTTTTAAAAAGTGCCATATGGCTTATATTATGCCAGATTATACATCAGAGATCTTGACAGATTTAAAACTACAAAGGTGGATAAAATGTTTTACTATGCTATGAATTTTTACAACCACTTGGCTTTGTTCCTTTATAAAGCACTTCTCTCTTTCTCTCTCTCTCTCTCTCTCTCTCTCTCTCTCTCTCTCTCTCTCTCTCTCTCGTCAAAGCATTCCTTTTGGAAGACAAGATGGCATAGTAATATGATGTTGTTTTGTGTCAAGAAAATTGAATTTGACTCAAAACTGGTTTAGGAACTCACAGTCATCAGACATTTCAAGAGTCTTTAAATGTAAACATATGTAAAAAGTGAAACTGTTAGTGACCCTTGTTCCCCCTTTTTAGCTTTCTAGTATGATTGGCTGCAGTTCAAGATTTTGTTTGTTACTATTTAACTTTTATTTCAAGATGGCAAAAATAGTTGGTAAAGATTGTATTATCTGAGCATATGATTTGATTATACAGAATAAGAAGTACCTAAAGACTATATATTTTATAAATTTTTAAATCAAGTATGAATTTTTTTTTCTGATGAAACCAATACTTAATTTAAAAAAAAATGTTAAGGTATTTTGTTAACTCAGGTTAAATTTAATTATTTCTTTTACTGTATGATTATTTTAGAAATCAAAGCATTCTAATGAGAAAAAAAATCACCTTTTGCTCTAGTAAACAGCCAGTTTGAGCATTATGGTATGCACATACTGTCGTCATCCTCCTCATCACTAGCATCTCACAATAAGAAACACATACTGATTTATTCTTTTTCTTAGTGATAAATATTTAAGTGTGACATAGAGAAAATACACAGATAATTAATGTTTAGATCATATTACTGTAAAGTGAACATGTAACGCCAGGGGCTTCTCACTTTCCAAGTCACTCTCCCCTCTCATCCGCAAAGAAAAAACTTTCTGAACTTCTAACAGCATGAATTAATTTTGTCTGGTTTGAATTTTGTCATGTGTATTCTTTTTCATTTATCATCTTTTTATTTTTGAAATTCATCTATGTGTTTGTTGAGAAGCATAGTTTGATTTTTAATTACTATATATTATTCCATTTAAAGACTATCCCATATTTTATTTATTCTTCATATTGATATTCGATTTTATTGGTTTCAAATTAAACATTTTTTTCAAAAAATTTGTACCTGTGTACTTTCTCACTAGAGTATAGGTTTTGCTAGAAATTTTTTTAAAAGAATTTTCCTTAAAAATTTTTTTAATAGTACATCTTTGCAGTACCTGATGATTATATTCATTGTGGCAAATTGGTACATGTCCATAACACATCTCAATCCTTTTTCTCTATTCACTCACCTCCTCTCTCTTTTTTTTTAAACCAGCATCAGATTTATTTATTTTATATGTTGTGAGTTCGATCCCTGATACCAAAAAAAAAAAAAAAAAAAAGATAGCCTAGGTCAGGTGTAGTGGCGTACCTCTGTAATCCAGTACTCTGGAGGCTGAAGCAGAAAGATAGTTGAGAGTTCGAGACCAGCCTGGGCTCCAAAGTGAGCTTAAGGCCAGCCTGAACTGGATAATAAGACCCTTCTCAAAAAGGCAAAAAAAAAAAAAAAGTTAAATGTCATACATACAGATTAACAGCCAGACTAATAGGCCAAAAAAATAAGACAGTTATGCTAAATCAAGGTACACTTTTAGGTACATTGTCCATGCTGGATTACAATAACTTTCTTTTCTTTTTTCCTATTGTCCATCTTTTATTTTGTACTTTATTTATAAAGAATTTCTCATGTAAGAGAAATCATGTGATATTTACTTCACTTAATATTATGGTCTCAAGGTATATTCATTTCCCTACAGATGACTCAGGTTTATCATCTATGATAGAGTAATACATTGTATATAAATACAAAAATTTCTTTAACCATTCCTCTGTTGATGGACATAAATAAAGACTGCTTCCAGGATTTAGCTGTAATGAATGGTGCTATTCTAAACATGGGTATGCATAAATCATTGTGATATGATGCTTTTAACTCTTTTGGGAAGATACCTAGATGCCAGGTATTTCTTTTAACACTATATCAGTTTTACTTCTTTATGTATGACACCTAGCAAAATCAAGACTCACTATGAAAAAAATCTGTGGAAACAGGTAGCATATGTGCCCATTCATGTTTCCTCTAAATATGATACTGTGATACACCGTGGGTATCAGTGACATCTGAGATATTTGTCTTTGTATCCACCTACTTCAGTTTTCAAACTTTCAGTAATTCTGTGTGGAAAATTAAAGTTATTTTTGTAATAGCACCTGACCCTGTCCCCTCATCCCTTGTTTTGTTTAAAGTGTTCTGGTGAATTTTAGAGATGTAAATGTAAAACATTACTTTATACATTGATTGAAAAGCATTAAACAAAGCAATACATCCTAGGATGCTTGTGTGTAAAACAGTAAGTGATACTCTACTGGAAAAATATTAACAACATTGATATTATTGGGTGCTATGCCTGGATTTCTTATTGAAAGCATGATTTTCTGTTGTGTTGATGAGTATGTCACAGGTAATCAGTTCCCTATTAAATATTTTAAAGTGTACACATTTTCAGTGTGATTTAAGATGAAAAACATTTTAATCTGACTCTTCATTTTCTTAGGTTAATTGTAATTAATTATTTTTCTGAGACAAATAATGTGAATTTAAAAAAATGCTTTTGATTGCTAGATTGTCCTTCATAAAGATTGTACTTATTTACAATCCTGCCACTAGTATCTGAAAGTATGTTGTTTCCTAGAACCTTTATTAGCAGTAAAATACCACAATTTAAAATATAGGGTTGCAAACCAGAAGTGGTAGCACATGCCTATAATCCCAGCACTTGAAAGAGTGAGGTGGAAGCTTGAGTTGGAGGCCAGCCCAAACTGCAGAATGAGATCCGCTCTCAAAAATTAAGATAAAAAGAATAAAATAAGACCATTTTGACACCTATTTTTAGAATATTCAAAATGTGCTTTTCCTTTAAGTAACTAGTACAAAAATCTGTATATTTTATACACTTTTAAAATACCCTTCAGAAAGTATTTTATGAAGGGCCCAATTAAGTTTTTAAATTGGAGCCCTCTGAGCTGTATAAAATGTGAAAAAGATGCAGTTCTTTTCCATCAAGTAGTACACACGAAGACTTGTGCGTGGGTAGCATACTAATGATTAGTATAATTAATGTCAGGCAGTGGTGAGCACCATTAAAGGAGGTATAACCAAAGTGTTGTGAGAGCAGAGGAAAAAATAATTACCTTTTGCTTTGTGAATTACAACAAATGACTGTGTTTGGGACCTTGAAAAATTTGCCAAGCCAGAAAAAAGAAAAAATTTATTTAAAAAGAAAGCAAGTGTAATAGCACCCTGTTTAAATTGTAAATATGTAAAAAGTTTACAAACCAGTGGTCAGTTCTATTCATTGACAGATTTCTGAGCTATTTTTTCTTAAAAGATCATTAATTTGAGCAACTCTTCCCCTTCAACACACTGAACTTTATTTACTTTTCATGTCAGTTTTTTTTTTTTTTTAACTATAGGTTACTGTGGCTAGGGCATGGTGGCTTCTCTGTGGGGCTGGCTTTACTCACTCCTGGTTGCTTTTCTCAAATGATCTGTGTTCCTCTCCAGGTTATTTATTTATTTATTTTTTGGTACTGGGAGTTGAACTCACAACTTCGCACTTGCCAAGCAGGCACTGTGCTGCTCAGCTATATACCCCTCCCAATCCACATTCTGGGGTCTCCACTGCACCTTTTGCTTTGCGCTCACGGCTGCACACATTGCTCTTTCGGGCACACTGCCTGAACTCCTAGGCCTTCTGAAATATTGATGGAAGCCTTTGTGACTGACTGCACAACTCTTGCATTCTACATGTACCCAGAACCAGCACCATGTAAATGATGGCGACATCTGCTGCCAGCTGAAGCAATAGCCAAGCTTCCTTCTCCTTTGCTCTAGGGATTGAATGCCTGGATTGCTGAGCACTATAAACCCAGTGCCAAGGAACGAATTCTTCAGGCTGCCACCATTCTGGAACATAGTGCTCTGAGACTCTCTTCTCAGACCAGTCTTTCACTTGTAAAAGGTGGAGTTCTGTTGGTTCTTGTGATGCCCTGAGGCCTTTTCTATTGTCCTCTTTTGAAATTGTTGGCTTTTTATTTATTTTATTTTTTTAAAATTTTATTTAAAGAGAAAAACAAAACAAAAAAGGATAGAAACAATACAGAATTTCAAAAAAATAAACAGTAAGAAATCACTAGTTGATAAATTACATATTGTCTTCTTAGATATAGTTGTTCAAGTTACAAAATTAAAGTATACAAAGTGGACATTCAAACAGTGAAGGCTGCAAACAGTTCTGTTCAACAATCCAACAAAAAAAAACTAGCAATATGGTTATTAATCCTACACACTTAAATATACATGCAATTATATTCTTTAGAGCACTTTTCTTTTCCTCCTTTTGCTTTTTAAGTCCATTATCTGTTTAGTTATGTTTCAGGTTGCTCAGTACCTTACTGATCTGTTTTGTTGTTGTTATTTACTTTTTTGTTTTATTTATTTATTTATTTTGAAGGTAGTAAAATACAGCAGAACAAGACGGAACAAAGCCAGTTGAGACAGTGTAGTGAAATTGGTACAGAACTTCACAGCAGGTTACCTGGATAACAGTGATAGGTATGATAGTATATCTTGTTTTCTTTACAATATTTGTTCTTTCAATCAGGTACAGCAAAATCGAAGGAAATACCGAACTTATGAAAACAGAATATTGAATAGAGCAATACCATTAATCAGAACAGAGCTAAACAGTGATAAAAATATTTGCCTTCAAAGAGATGGTAGAAGGAAATCCCCTTTATTTGCTATATTGCATATAGTCAAACTTGCAAGAGATGCTCAGATCTCTGGCTCCCACTCGCTAACGGTGGGGGGAGGGGGGAGATGGTAGGTTCACAGCCACTTACCAGAGCAGTGAGCTGGCTGCTTGTTTTCCCAGCGCCCAAGTTCCGACATGGCGTGGATCTCAGGAAATGCTGATGGTTCTCGCCCTGGAGCGGCCGAGGCTTGGGAGGCACAGCCACTTACCAGAGCGGCGACCTGGCTGCTTGCTTCAATTCTTGGCTTTTTATTGCTGCTGTTTTTCAGTAACTAAGTTCTCCTCTGTTCCACCTTTGTAGGCTGCAATTTTACTGGCACTTTTACTTTTCTTTTTGACCAAACTCTAAACTTTTTAAATCATTCTGTTGTTGTGTTTGCTCTTGATTTTCAAGGCACAGCAGACTAAAAGCTCCCAATAGTAATCATGCCCCTACCTCAACATTAGACTGCCTTGAAATTTTTTCTGCAAGATTAATAGCTCATCGCCCTTAGTCTCAGTCAGCTAAAGTTCTGGACATAAAGCAAAATGCAGATTTTCTGCCAGAGTATAACAAGCATCATCTGGAGCCCAACTGCCAGTAGAGTTCTTGTTCTTAACTGAAACCTCCTGACCCTGTTCTTTACTGGCAGCATTTCTACAGCATTCTGTTCTTCTGAGCTCAGGCCAGACTCTCCCATCAAGTTCAGTTTATAGCATTCTAGGGCTGCTTCTTCAGCTGGCATCTCCTCACAAGCCAGTTCCAAAGGCTCCTGAACCATATGGTTAGTTAGTTACAGCAGCAACCCCACTCTTGGTACCAAAATCTGTCTTAGTTAATTTTTCTCATTGATGAGACAGAATACCCAGCCCCCAAAGTTAAAGGGGGAAAGATTTATGTTAGCTCACAAATTTTAGAGGTTTCAGTCCATAGTCAGCTGGTTCCAAGGCAGGGTGTCATGGCAGAAAGGAATCAAATTAGAGACAATTCATGGCATGGCAGGCAGAAGGCAGCACCCAGCAAGCCTGCCTTTGTCTTTTTTCCTGTCCAGGCTACAAGCCTTTTGTATGATGTCATCCACACCCAGTGTTGGGGCCTCTGTCTCCAGTAAATTCATTCAACCACTCTCAACTATGCTAATTCCAATCAGTGGGCTAATTTAGCACCATATACCCATTATGACACCTTTAATCCACATTCATCATCCTAGATCCAGCCAGCTCTGAAAAGCCTCACCTGTCATCACATGAGGCTTTGTGGGGGACATCTAGATGCAAGCCATGACAGCAGTATTGTTTTGGAATTTTCCCTGCATAATTGCACTAATTAGGATATTGGGTTGGCTTTTAAGAGACCCGGTCCCAGTGGGTTCGTGAGATAGGACGTTACATTTTTCTCACATAAATCTAGGCTTGTCCATGGATGCAGACACATTTGCTTTGTGAGGTCATTCAGGGAGCAGAATTCCTTCCTCTTGTTTTACTATTTCCTAATACTGTGCTCTTATGCACAGTCAAGTTTGTCTACCACTATACTTGAAAAAAGTAAGAACATGAGGAAATACTAATTTTTAAGTATGTGACCTAAGATTTTTATATGCTACTCTCGATCATATTCCATTGGTTGGAATTTAGCCATATGGCCATGATTTCCTGTAGGAAAAATTGGGTTGTATAGTCCTATTTACTAAACTTCAGTGTAATTCATTTATCAAAAAAAAAAAAAAAAAAAAAGATAGGAGCTTGGTATTGGGATCAGGTACCTGACTCCTATTTGTTGTGGAAGGCACATTCTTTATTGATGAAGCTGTCATCTCTTATTATTTTATTACATTTAACATAGGAAAGCATAAATATTTTAAGAGTTAGATGTATTTGTTGGATCATTATGGCAATTAAAATAGGTTTTAGTTTTTGGAATTCTTGTTTCCCTGTTTTATAAACTTCCTCAAAGACAGTATGAGCTTTCCTTGTTTGTACTCTTGGCTTTAGGGCCTACCAGCAAGAGGTAGTCATTATGTATTTTTTTATTAACTAGCTTTTAATAGGTGTTGATTGAATCAGTGCTAATACAATTTTCATATGTGTCTCCAGTGGCGGACCTGCCTTCTCCTTAATTTTCTTATGGTACTTAGCTTGTTATTGTGTATGGGTTCAAAAATATATGAATATGACTGTCTCCCCAGATTTTGTAAGTGTACTTGACAGTGTTTGGTGTCATTTATTTTCTGTTTGTCTGAATGGATAATTAGTGTTTTGTAATATATTTGCTACGTATAATAAAGCAATTACAGTTATAAGTAGCATGTTTGCTAAGTTGAAAAATAATAATTTACCTCTGTTTTTAACATCTTTGTAAAATAATATTGATTTGGGGTTCATTTTTTAGAACGACAGATTTTTTTCCTTCTTTTTATGTTAATTGACATTTTAGTTAGTCATACTGTATTTCCTCACCCCATTTTGATTATTAAGGATAAATATTTATGTGTCACTGCTTTTTTTGGGGGGGCATCTTTTTGAGACAGGGTCTCACTATGTAGTTCAGGCTGGCCTTGAAATCACTTTGTATCCCAGGCTGACCTCTAACTTGCAGTGATCCTCCTGTCTCAGCCTCCTTTGTGCTGGGATTATAGGCATGCATCACCATGCCCAGCTGTGAGTCATTGCTTCTAAAACATGGAATCAACACCAGATTTGTTCTTTTCATTTTAGTGCTTTTTGTTTTAGCTAGATGACTTTTAAGAGCTTATTTGGAAGACCCAAAGGATATAATTAAAAAACTTTGAGAACCATCCTTAATTTAGTTTTTGGAACAGAAAGAAATATAATATAACTTTCCTTCATTTTTCTGGTGGAAAGAAAAAATTTTTTCCCCAACAGGAAAATGCAATTCCATTGAGATTCTTGGGTCATGGATCAGAGGCTTGGATCAGGAAAAAAAAAAAAAAAATCTTTTGGAAGAATTCTGATCCAAAATCATGGGCCAGTTTAAACTACAATGTGGGCAATGGCAGGCTGCCTCATTCTCCCTGCAAGGAAAGGCACCACTGCAGTACTGCTTACCAGAAAGAAATAAGAGAGAAGGCTCTCTCTTTCTCTCCTCTCTCTCTCACCCTGCCTGTTTCTGTCTCTGTGTGTCTCTTATCTTTGTCAGTGTCTGTCTGTGTCTGCCTCTCTCTCTCTCTCTCTCTCTCTCTCTCTCTCTCTCTCTCTCTCTCTCTCTCTCTGTGTGTGTGTGTGTGTGTGTGTGTAGATGGGGAAGCTTCCTCTATAAGGAGCTCTCAACCCTCCTGGAAGAATTTGAAGGAGGATAAAGAGAGGAGCTGTTCTGAAAGAATTAGTGTTTTGTTGTTCAGGAATAGTCAACTCTGAATTTTTTTACTAATGAAGATGAGCAGCCGTAAAGAGAATCCCCGAAACAAAACCACTTGTATTTTATTTTGGAGAGCTTTTTGTGATTATTTTATTGCAAGTTGAACTTTCTAAGCATGTTTTTCTTTGCTTGCAATCTTGGAAAACATGGTGATGGGATATAGGGGTAGACAGTTTTGAAACAAATTCTGAGTAGAAAGAAGTGACCTAAACCTTTCAAAAGTGTTAAAGATTAACAACAAATCAATCTCAAATAATTAGTACTTTGCTACTTGGCTGTATTTTCTTATTAATTTTGAATATCTTACTAAATGTCTCAAGTTTCTTAAGTATATCATAAACATTGTGTTGAATAAAGTTTTGATGTAGTTACTAAAGATAATTTTTATTCAGAATTTTTAATGAAAAGGAGAGACTATACTATTTAACAGAAACTTTCCTGTCTTCTTTGTATTAAAATTCTTTTTGATTAGTATTTTCACTGAGCCTCACATTGGCTTGTACCAACACTGAGGTTTTATGCCAAACGTGCCATTGGAGGTTCTCTTCATAGTCCTCTGGGGACCTCTAAAATTCGGGTGAAGTGAGGGGGCTGCCCTGTCTCCCCATAACAGCATCTTAAAAGTTCATAGTAAAGCTATCCCAGTGAATCATAAAAAAGCTGAGATTTGTATGCCCACAATTACATTAAAAAATGACATAACAATAGGCTCTTAAAGAGGTATTTATGTCATTTTCAGTAAAAATGCAAAGTATCTGAAATGAACAAATTTCATCACTGAACTCATTATAATATAAAAAGGAATAAAAAATAGCTGCTTATGTTCAGAAGATACAAAACATCAGTTGTTTAGTTTGCCTTTTGTAGCATTTTAAAATATTTTATAGAAGCATTTAATTCTTTAAAAAAATTTTATTAGTGCATATTTGCCATACATAGTGTTCACATTAATCATAGAGAATTTGTACCTCTGTGTAATGTATCTTAATTCTTCTCCCCTCTATTCTTTGTTCCCCTACATTGTCCTCCCTAGTCACAAAAGCTTTTTCGTTTTTTTCTACGTTTTGTTTCTTTAATTCCTTTTCCCTTCCTTGCCTCCTCCTCCTATTTGAATGTGTTTTTCCTACTTCCTAATATGTGTCCTCCATTTTGTTCCTTGTTTACCCTAGGGTTTCTCACACAAGAGAAACAGTGTGATATTTAATCTTGTGTGTCTTATTTCACTTAAAATTGTAGTCTTGCAGTGCATCCATTTACCTATAGATGGCTTAAGTTTATCTTCTTTATGACTGAATAGTAGTCCATTATATATAAATTTTTCTTTTCTTTCTTTCTTTCTTTCTTTCTTTCATTCTTTCTTTCTCTATTTTAAAGAGAATAAAACAAAAGAGGACAAAACAAAGCATATCAGAACAGAACAATGTAAACAACACAGCACTTCACAATAAGACAACTGGATTTTAACAGTAGCTACCATAATGTCTTTTTCTTTGAAGTAGTTGAGCATACCTTCACACACAATAATATCAAACAAAATAGTATAAAACCATTCATAGGAATGAAAATATTACAGGACATTCAAAACCAAATGACAGAAAATGAACAATGGCTTCTATACTGTCTCATTTTCCATAAAAAATTTGTTTATACTATCATACATATTAAAATCCAGTAAGATACAACATGATAGAACCAATGGAAATAGAAGAACAAAAGCATGATAGGACTTCAAAGGAAGATGATATTAAATCAGCAATGGCTACCATAATATCTTTTTTTCTTCAAAGTAGCTGTTCATACCATTACACATAATAAAATCAAACAAAACAGAATAAAACCATTTCAACCAATGAGTGAAAACATTATAAGTCTTCAAAGCAATATATTAGAAAAACATGGTTACCATAAAATCTATGTACTCTTACCATTTTTTACACTAGGGAGACTATATGGTATTTATACATGCAAGTTTGATTTATTTCACTTATGAGTATGGTCTCAAGTTGAACCCATTTATTTATAAATATCTCAATGTGATCATTCTTTATAGCTGAGTGGTACTCCATTGTATAAAAATACCACAACTGTTTTATCCATTCCTCAGTTGATGGGCACTTAGGTTGTTTCCAAGATCTGGCTATTACAAATTGTGCTGCTATAAACATGGGTGCACATATATCACTGTGGTGTGATGTTTTCAGTTTTTCTGGGAATATGCTTAGAAGTGGAATAGCTGGGTGAAATGGGACTTCCAATCCAAACTTTTTAAGGAATCTCCAGATTGACCTCCACAGTGGTCGCACTAGTGTACACTCCCACCAACAGTGCAGAAGAGTTCCCTTTTCCCCACAGCCTGTCCAGCATTTGTTGTTGGTAGTTTTGTTGATCCTGGCCATTCTTTCTGGAATGAGATGGAATCTCAGTATGGCTTTAATTTGCATTTCTCTAATGACCAATGATGATGAACATTTTTTCATGTATTTATTTGCCATTCGTATTTCTTCATCTGAGAACTGGGTATTCATCTCGGTTGCCCATTTTTGGATTGGGTCTTGAATTTCGGGGGACTGATTTTTTAAAATTCATTTTATGTTCTAGACAGAAGTCCTTTGTCTGACGGATAGTTGACTAAGATTTTTTCCCAATTTGTGGGTTTTCTTTTCACTATGCTGGAGATTTCTTTTGACATGCAGAAACTCTTTAATAAAAAAAGACGTGATCCCAGTTATTGATTTTGGGAAGTATTTCCTGTGTGGTTTGATTCTTGTTCATGAATTCTCTACCTACCCCTGTGTCTACAAGATTTTTACCTACTTTGTCTTCCAACAGATTGAGTGTTTCTAATATTTAGATCTTTGATCCATTTTGACTGTAGTTTAGTACATGGTGATAGGCATGGGTCTAGTTTTACTTTTCGGCATATGGAGAGCCAATTTTTCCAGCACCATTTATTAAAGATACTATCATTCTTCCAGTGAACGTATTTGGTCCCTTTATCAAAGATAGGGTGGTTGAGCGTGTTTGTATTTGTAGTTGTATCTTCTAATCTATTCCATTGATCTTCAGGTCTTTTTATTCCAGTACCATGCTGATTTTATTACAGTAGCTTTGAAGTATAATTTCAAGTCAGGGATTGTGATGCCTCCTGCCTTGCCTTTGCTACTTAGAATTGCCTTTGCTATTCTAGGTCTCTTATGGTTCCAGATGAATTTTAGGAATGATTTCTCTAGATCTGTGAGATATGCTAGTGGTATTTTGATTGGGATTGCATTGAATCTGTATAATAATTTTGGGATGATGGCCATTTTCATAATATTTATTCTTTCTATCCATGCATAAGGGATCATCTTTCCATTTTCTGAGGTCCTCTTCTATTTCTTTTTTCAGGGTATTATAATTTTCCCTGAATAGATCTTTTATTTCTTTCATTAGATTAATTCCTAAGTATTTCATGTTTTTGTATGCTAGTGTGAAGGGTATGGCTTCTCTTATTTCTCTCTAGGTGATTTTGTTGTTACTATATAGGAGTACTGTTGTTTTTGAGTATTGACTTTGTATCTAGCTATATTACTGAATTTATTTAGTATATCTAGGAATCTTTGAATGGAGTTTTGGGGGTCTTCTATGTAGAGTATCATGTCATCTGCAAATAATGATAATTTAACTTCCTCTTTTGTATCTTTATTCCTTTTATTTCTCTCTCATCTAATTTCTATGGTTAGTATTTCCAGTACTATGTTGAATATGAGTGGTGATAATGGACATCCTTGTTTTGTGCCTGATTTTAAGGTAAAGGCTTTCAGTTTTTGGCCATTTAATATGACACTGGCCTTTGGTTTGTCATAGATTGCCTTTATCATATTGAGGTAAAGACCATCTGTTCCAATTCTCTGTAAGGTTCTTACTTTTGGCTCTATTGATATGGTAGATTACATTTATTGATTTACATATGTTGAACTATCCCTGCATGCCTGGGGTGAATCCTACTTGGTTTTGTTGTATAATGTTGATGATTTGCTGCATCCTGTTTGCCAATATTTTATTGAGAAGTTTTGCATCTATGTTCATTAGGATTGGCCTGTAGTTCTCTTTTTTAGTTGAGTCTTTCTCAGGTTTTGGTATTAGAGTAATGTTTGTTTCCAGGAATGACTTAGGAAGAATTGCTTCCCGTTCGATTTCATTGAAGAGTTTGAGGAGTGTTGGCATTAAGTCTTCTTTGAATTTCTTGTAGAATTCCGCAGTGAAGCCGTCTGGGCCTGGGCTCTTCTTTGTTGGTAAGCACGTAATTACATTTTCAATTTCATTAATAGAAATTGGGTTATTCAGCAGTTTTACATCTTCTTGACCCAGCTTTGGTAGTTCATGTGTCCATTTCTTTCTAGGAATCTGTCCATTTCTTCTGTTACCGAACCTATGAGAGTAGAGGTTTTTGAAATAGATATTGGTGATCTTCTGTATTTCTTCAGGGTCGGTAGTGTATTTCACCTTTTTCATTCTGTATTGCATAAATTTGAGTCTTTTCTTTCTTTTTTTAAATTAGGTTGGCTAGGGGCTTATCAATTTTATTTATTTTTTTCAAAGAACCAACTCTTTGATTCATTGATTCTTTGTATTGTTTTCTTAGTCTCTATTGCATTAATTTCTGCTCTAATCTTTATAATTTCCTCCCTTCTTTTGGCTTTGGGCTTGGCTTGCTCTTCTTTTTCTAGATGTTTGAGGTGTAGCATCAGGTTGTTTATTTGTGTTGTTCTGTTTTCCTGATGTGGGAGTTCACCGCAGTGAATTTTTCTCTGAGTACTGCTTTCATTGCATCCCACAGGTTCTGGTAAGATGTATTTGTATTTTCGTTTGCCTATAAATATTGTTTAATTTCTTCTTTAATTTCCTCTGTGACCCACTGATTGCTCAAGAGTGTGTTAATCAATTTCCATTTGTTTGTGGGCTTTTTGCAATTTCTTTTATCATTAATTTCTAGTTTTTTGGTACTATGATCTGATAACATGCATGGGATAATTTCAGTTCTTTTGCATTTACTGAAGTATGTTCTGTGGGCTAGTATATGGTCTATTTTAGAGAATGTCCCGTGTGCTGCTGAGAAGAATGTATATTCTGATGTTGTTGGATGGAACACTCTGTATACGTCTATCAAGTCCATTTGTTCACAGGTGTGATTCAGTTCTGTTATTTCTTTGATGATTTTCTGCTTGATATGTCCCTTTGTGTCACTGATGTGTTAAAGTATCCTGTTATAATTGTGTTATTGCTTATTTGATTTTTCATTTTTGTTAATACTTGTTTTGTATAGCTGGGTGCTCTGGAATTTTGGTAAATATATGTGTAAGATTGTTATCACTTCCTCTTGAAGTTTTTCCCTAACTTGCATGTAGTGACCTTTTTATCTCTTTGGATCATTCTTGGTTTGATGTTCACATTGTCTGTAAACAGAATAGCTACTCTTGCTTTTTTGGGGGGGTTCCTGTTGCATGAAGTATTGTTTTCCATCCTTTGACCTTTAGTCTATGAGTTTCCTTTTGGATTAGATGGTTTCTTGTAGACAGCATATGGTTGGATGTTGTTTCTTGATCCATTCTGCCAGTCTGTTTCTTTTAATTGGTGAATTGAAGCCATTTACATTAATGGTTATAACTGTTATATATTGGTTTATTTTTGACATGTTATCTTTCTGCTGTTGCGTCTTTACCTTTCCACTCAGTTTAATTGTTTGCCTTGCTTAGTGGTTTTTTCCTATGTCTATCAGTATTCTTTGCAGGGTTGGTTTGGTGAGCATGAAGTTCTTTAGCTGTTCTTTGTTGTGGAAGTATCTTATTTCTCCATCCATTTTGAAGGACAGTTTTGCAGGGTATATCAGTCTGGGTTGGAAGTTGTTTTCCTTTAGGATCTGAAATACTTCACTCCATGCTCTTCTTGACTTTATTGTTTGTGCTGAGAAGTCTGCTGTGATTCTGATAGGTTTTCCTTTATAGGTGATCTATCTTTCTCTCTAACAGCTTTTAATATTCTGTCCTTACCTTGGATTTCTGGATGGTGATTATTAAATGTCTGGATGTAGTTTTATTTTGGTTATGGTTATTTGGAGGTCTATATGCTTCACTGATCCATATGTCAGTTTCCATTCTCATGTTTGGGAAATGTTCAGCTATTACTTCTGTAAATAGCTTCTTGATATCATTTTTGTTGACCTCTTCTTTTTCATTTATCAATAAATAATAGTGATAATCTATCAATCTTATGTTGTTTTTCTTTGCATCATCTTGCAACTATTAAATTGTTATTTCCTGATTCCTTGTTATTTTTAAAAGATCTTCCCTTTCCTGTTCACTAGCTGCAATCTTGTCTTTGAGGTCTGAAATTGTATCTGCACTTTTGTTTAGGCGGTTTTGCCAACTTTCAGTTGCACGCTTCAACTCACCTTGCGTGGCCTCAGCTCCCCGGATTGAAAGATGGTTGCTAGGCGTGGTCCAGTCAGGCCAGTAGAACCTCTGATGCCGCCTCCGGAGTCTTGGGAGGCTGGGCCAATACCACATTTTCTTTATCCATTCATTTGTTGATGGGAATATGGGTCTCTCTAAGATTTACCTACTATGAACTGTGCCACTAGAAATATGGATATGAATATATCAGTATGATATGATGCTTTTCACTGTTTTGGGAAGATTCCTAGAAGGAGAACATCTGAATCAAATGGGATCTCTAGTTTTGGTTTTTTGAGGAATCTCCAAACTGATTATCCTACTGATTTTTTTCAGTTTACATTCCCATCAACCATGGAGAAGGGTTCCTTTTCCTTTATAGACTCTCCAGTTTTCATAGGTTGATTTCTAGATGAGATCCATGCTTTCTGGAGCAGAAACTTTTCATTCTTTAAGTGTTTTTGGACTTCTGGGAAGATGGCAGAACAATAAGCTAGAGAAAACAGCCTCTCTGAGAGTGACTGTCCATGCATGGGAATATAGCATTGTGTGGAAGACAAGGACTGAACCCAGAAAGATGTGAAGTGTGAATTGAAGCCCACAGAGAGAATAAAAAGAAAAACTTCAACACAGGAGAAGGTGGTAGCTGGTGGTGCCTCCACCCGCAGCTGGACTCATTGCATGAGAGGAGCTGTTGGAACCTGGGGACACATGGTCATGGTGATGGTGGTGGCTGGTGACTCCAGAGGCCTCTGCAGAAAGACACGGCAGTGGAGGGGAGTGGTGGACATGGAGGACTGCACTGGCTGGTGGTGAGTGCAGAGGATTTAGTCCTCCTGCAAAAGAGAGCAATTGGTCAGTAACCATTTTGGAGCCAAGCCAGATAAGCCCATAACCAGAACTGCTGCTGGCTGCCTCCAATAGCTCCTGGCTGGGCACAGACCCATGAAATTGCTTGGATTGTGGCAAGCCCAATCCATCTGGTCTCAGGGCAGGCCTGCTAAGGTTATCTATTACTCTACCATAAAGCAATGGCTGACTTGCTGGGATAAAGTGGCATAGTCTGTCTACTAGTGAACCCAGAGAGAATCCTGGAAGTGGACTCTGGGTTTTTTTTTTCTTTGTTTTGTTTTGGGTTTTTTCTATTTTTTCTTTTCTTGTGTTGTTTTATTCAGTTTATCTTTTATTTCTCTTTCTTTCATTGTTTCTTTAATGAGTATAAGAGTGGTTTCTGTCCTCTTTGTGGATGTGGTTTTGTTTTGTTTTACCTTTTATCTCTTTCATCTCTTTTTCTTTCAATCTTCTGTACCAGTTTACCCAAGTTGTCAGGTCCCATCTTTGTCCTCCAACCTTACTTGTAATCTCTTTCTCTTTTTCCAATTCTCTATTTTCTCCTTAATCCATTTTTAATTTTAACCCCAATGGCAAAATTGACACATTACAGACTTGCATATTGCATGTAATTATCTGGTTTGTTTTACATTTTGTTATATAATCTATTTCATATGGTTAAAAGTTGCAAATCAAGGGTTAGCTCAGTTTGTTGTTTTATAGGCAGTGGTTGATGGTATTGGTACCACTACAGCCAAAATTGACATAATTGTTCTAAACAACTGTTGGCCCTGATGAGTCATGTGTGAGATTAACTAAGGGTCACAGAAAATACTGTGGCATAGTGCCAAAGAACCAGGGAATAGGCCAAATGAGCAATAACTTCTCATCTCCAACAAACTGAGGAGGTAAAATCTTCCAACAGACTCAAAACCCAAAAAACAGCTACACCTGGAAGATCCCTCAGAGAAGTTTTCATCATATATGTGTCATAATACCACCAATAAAGCAACCCACCATAAGCCACTTACATGCATCACCCCAGGAATTAAACTAAAAAAGAAAAGAAATGAGAAGACACTTAAACAAGATACAACCTCAGATATCCAGTTCACCAAAGGCAAACCCAGGGAGGACAATGAGTTGGGACAATCTGAAAGCGCCTTACCAGGTCCCTCCAAAGTGGTAACAACAAAGCAATTGAATGAGGTGCTGGAAAAAGTGAAATCAGAAATAATCTTTCAAATAACTACAGATATTACCAAAGTATACACTATGCTTAGGGATGTTAGAGCAGACACAGACCCAAAAAAATAGACAAGCTAAGGCAAATTATGGAGGCACATCATAGGAAGCAAATAGAATTCATAAAGCAGATTCAAGATTCAAGCAGATATCCAGGAGAATAAAAATTCCATTGAAAGTATTTGAAGCAGATTAGGCCAATGTGAGGACAGGATATCAGATATTGAAGACAGGCTTGCCATTAGTCACCAGGAAAAGAAAGGTTTCTTAAAACTAGCAAGGGACCATGAGAAGTCAATCCAGCAGCTGCTAGATGAGACAAAGAAGAATAACTAAAGATTAATTGAAGTCAATCAACAAGGAGATACCACCAATGACATTAAAAATATGTTCTCACACATTGTGACAGAAAACATTCCTGGTAGAGAAAAAGAATTTGACATACAAATAAGTGAGGCATATAGAACTTCAATTAGAAATAATAGCAATTAAAAGAAAAACTATATCCAGGCATATCATAGTCAAGATTCCAGAAATTCAACACAAGAATAGAATCTTAAAACCTGTTGAGGAAAAGAAACAAATCACATATAAAGGAAAGCCCATCAGAATCACAGCTGACTTATCAGCACAAACTCTCAAGTCAAGGAGATCTTGGAGTGAAGTACTCCAAGTTCTAAAGGAAAACAGCTTTCAACCCAGATTGATGTGTCCCTCAAAAGTATGCTTCAAAATTGATGGAGAAATAAGATACTTCCATGACAAAGAACATCTGAGGAAATTTATGACCACCAAGCCAGCACTCCAAAATATCCTGAAGGACATTCTAGAAAAAAAAATAATAGGGACTACAGCTCCATGAACCCCAGCAGAAGGAATCTACCAGGAAAAGCAAACAAGTAGAGCAAAGTAAAAAGAGAGACAGAGAGAAAGAGAGAGAGAGGAGGAAACCAACAACAGGAAAATAACTAGACAAGGATAAGTCAATATATATCAGTTTAACCATCAGTGTTAATGGTCTCAATTCACCAATCAAAACACACAGACTGGCAGAATGGATCAAGAAGCAAGAACCAACAATGTGCTGCATACAAGAAACACATTTAATTAAAAAAGAAATTCATAGACAAAATCAAAGGATGGAAAACAATACTCCATGCAACAGGAATCCAGAAAAAAACAGGAATAGCTATTCTGTTTGCAGTCAAAGTGAATGTCAAGCCAAGGGTGATTAACAGTGATAAAGAAGGTCACTACGTCCTCGTCCTCGTAAAGGGAACAATCCAAGAGGAAGAGATAACAATCATAAATATATATGCAACAGATACCAGTGCACCCAGCTATATAAAATAATTACTAATGGACATGAAAAATCAAACAGACCCTAATACAATTATATTGGGAGACCTCAGTACCCCACTGTTGCAAAAAGATAGATCAACTAGACAAAAAAAATCAATAATGAAACATTAAAACTAAATCAAACTTTTGAGCAAGTGGACTTAGTAGATGGCTATAGAGTGTTCCACCCCATAACATCAGAATACACATTCTTCTCAGCTACACATGGGTTATTCTCCAAAACAGACCATCTACTGGCTCATGCAACATGCTTAAGTAAATGTAAAGGAGTTGAAATTATCCCATGCATACTATCAGACCGCAGTACATTGAAATTGGAAAACCATGCCAAAAGAAACCACAAAAATTTCATAAACACATGGAAATTAAAAAAGCACCCTACCTAAAAACCAGTGAGTCACAGATGAAATTAAAAAAGAAATTAGACAGTTTTTACTATTCAATGATAACGACAATACAACATACCAGAACTTGTGGGACATAATGAAAGCAGTCTTAAAAGGGAAATTTAGAGCAGCAAAATCCATATCAGGAAAACAGCAAGCACATAAAAGCAACTTAATGTTGAACCTCAAACTTCTAGGAAAAGAAGAGCAGGCCTAAACCAAAAGCTCTACAAAGGAGGAAATTATAAAGATCAGAACAGAAATTAACATACTGGAGATAAAAAACAGTACAAAGAATGAATCAAAGAGTTGGTTTTTTGAAAGATTAAATAAAATTGACAAACCCTTAGCCAACTTTATCAAAAAAGAAAGAAAACACTCAAATCCAGGCAATTGGGAATAAAAAATGTGAAATCACATCAGACCCTGCAGAAATCCAGAAAATCATCTATACCTACTTTGAAAACTTGTATTCTAACAAGATGGAAAATACAGAAGAAATGGGCAGATTCCTAGATACATATGAATTACCAAAGCTGAATCAAGAAGATATAAAATTCCTAAATAACCCAATATCAATAAATGAAATTGAAGATATAATTAAAAACCTATCAACAAAGAAAAGCCCAGGCCCTGATGGATTCACTCCTGAATTCTACAAGAAATTTAGTGAAGATTTAACACCACTCCTTCTCACACTGTTTAATGAAATTGAAAGAGAAGCAATACTCCTAAATTCATTCCTAGAAGCAAGCATTACTCTGATTCCAAAACCAGAGAAGGACTCAAGAAAGATATACTGGCCAATCTCTATAATGAGCATCAGTGCAAAAATCCTCAAGATACTGGCAAACAGACTGCAGCAAGTTGTCAAAAAGATTACCATGATCATGTGATATTCATCGCAGGGATGCAGGGATGGTTCAACATACATAAATCCATAAATGTAATGCACCATTTTAACAGAGCCAAGGACAAAAATTGTGTGATCATCACAATAGATACAGAAGAAGCTTTTGACAAAGTCCAGCATCCATTTATGATAAAAGCCCTACAGAAAACTGAAAATGATTGTCTTTATCTCAATCTGATAAAGGCCATCTATGACAAACCAACAGCCACCATCATACTAAATGGACAAAAACAAAGTTTTCACTCTAAAATCAGGAACAAGACGAGGATGTCCACTGTCTCCACTCTTATTCAACCAAGTCCTGGAAACTTTAGCTGGAACAATTACACAAGAGAAAGAAAAGGAATAAATATAGGAAAGGAAGAAGTTAAACTATCATTATTTGCATGTGGCATAATACTCAGAAGACCCCAAAATCGCCACTAAAAGACTTCTAGATTTAATAAGTGTCCAGTACTTCTAGATTTAATAAGTGTCATTGCATTCACCTGCTTAATGACAGTGTCATGTCATACTACAGAACAGAACTAAAGATAGAAACAGACACCTTAGACCAGTTTTTCATTCTAAAAAGGTTAAGACCAAGTGAGCCAGAAGCAAGTCCTATTGGGCTTTGGATTCTCCTAAAGAGAGAAAGGACACCAGAGAGCAAGACTTCTGATGTTCTCCATCCAAACAGTAGCCTCCTTCCATTTTATCCTCCCTTCCTGCAACCCAAAAACCAACTTGAATGGTGAGTACAGTATGAAATTGTTGCTTCTGGTAAACTAGGCTCATTTTATAGCTTTTTGGTGAATAAACTAGGAAAATTAGTGATGTTTCTGGTAAATTACACACATTATGCAACCCGTTTTATTATGAAAAGGTTAGTTAAGAGGTGCTTTGGGAGGTTCAGAATACATTATAGGTATTTTCATTATTTCTTATGGGAAAAGTACTCTTGACCTACAACCAGCTTGAGTTTCAGGTAGCCCTCGTGAATGAATTGAGTTTGTAAGTCAAGGATCCACTGTATAAAGTTTGCCACTCCATAGATGTGGCTGCTGTTAACATATTGGTGATAGTTTCATTCATGTTTCTTTCCTTTTTTCTCTCATTTCCATTTCTGATTTTATTTTTTCTCTTTCTCTTCCTTTCCCTCCTTATATTTCCTTTCTTGTTAAAAATAAAAATTATAGGGCTGTATCCCTAGTTCAGAAGTGTATTGTGTCATATTTTCTGGGATTGGTGACCAGAGATTTTCTTCCTTCCTTATTTCCATCCTTATTTTTTTAATTGCTAAAGTTATGCTGTATGCTTCCATGTTATAAGAGTTAAACATGCTTTTTGTAAAAGTAGGGTATATTATTTTTATGTATGTACTGTTCTGTGATTTGCCTTTTTCACTTAATTATATTCTAATGAGGATTTTCTGTATCCTCCATAATGATATACTAATCACGTCAGTATTGTTACTTTAACATTGTTCTACATTGCTTTTTTAAAGACAATGAATATATTATTGCAAAAAACTTATGAAATGTAATGATAGTCTTTGTTCATTCCATGCAATCTTACTTCATTCACCAAAGGCGATTTCTGTTATTCAAAAGGTTGTACACTTATTGTCTACACTATTGTCTACACTTTTCTTTTTTTTTCCTCTTGTGGGGAGAACAGTGGAAAGGGACTGAATCCAAGACCTTATTTATGCTACTCAAAGGCTCTGCCACTGAAATATATCTCCATCCTGTTTTAAAAATATTTCAGATTAGGAGCTAAAGATGGCCAATCAGTGAGCAACAAAATACAGAGCCTTCTGGGAAATAACAACCCATATGCCAGAATACAACATCCTGGAGAGATCCAGACAGAGGGAGATGGATCCTCTTGACACAGGAAGAAACTAAAATGAAAAAAGCTTGTCAAACACGCAGTCTTGGGGCTACAATTGGAACAGCTAAAATTAGTGGACACAGTGCTTTCACTGTGACCCACTAAGCCGCCTGAACTGGCGCCCACCGCGACTCACAGGAGCTGCAGCCATGCTGAAGTCAGGGGTTGGTGAGCCCAATGGAGAATGGAGCCGATGAAGGGACCTTCATTAATCCAGGGTCAGTGCTGGGAATAAGACCCCCCCAGCACCACGGGAAGGGTGCCACCAAATGGATGATGACATGTTGAAATTGGGCAGGAGGAGCCTAAACTAGGAACAACAGTGACTTAGTTGGTTGCTCCCTCCCCAGAACAGATTCTTGGGATTTGCTTGGCCTGGGTCATGCTCTTGGACGGGACCCAATAAGCCATCCCAAACTGATTCCCTGCACCTAGCACACACTAACCTGGTGAAGGCCCCTGAAGTTTGACTGGCCTGGTGGGGAGGGGCCAGCATATGCAGCCTCTGTTTACACCTCAGTGACAAGAGCAAACGGGAGAGGGCAGAAATCCCTTGCCAGCATGCTTCTGAAGAACCATAACCAACAAGAAAAGGGGCTGAGAACTCCACTATACACCTGTAGGAAGAAACCAAAAACATGACAAGAGAGATAAACAAGAAGAAGCCCCCAGCCCAAAACCCTGAGAACATTGATCCTGGAGAGAGAAAAACAAAAGGGACTGAGGACAGCAAACATGCAACATCAGATACGGCTTCAATGGACATTAAGAGATATCATCAGGACCTGGTAGACAAGCTCAAAACTGAAATATTAAATCATGTAAAGCAAGATGTAAGTAGATTAATAAAAGAAATGCTAAGCACCTCTCAAGTAACACAGACAGAAGAAGGGTAGAACACAAAAAAAGGAGAGAAACATTCGATAAAGAATATAAACAATGTAGAATATGAAGCAGATTCAAAGAGATTACTTTAATTAAAAACTCCATTGAAAGCTGGCAAAACTGCTTAAAAGAAACTAAGGATAGACTATCAAAACTTGAAGACAAGTTTGCAATGTGTGATCATGAAAGGAAAGATCTCTTAAAAATAACAAGGAAAAAGGCAGTAACAATACAAAGACTAGAAGATGACAAGAGAATCTATAATTTAAGAATAAGAAACGTGAACAAAGGAGCAGGAATAAAAACAGGTGAATTACAAAGGCTATTCAAGGAAATAATTAAGGAAAACTTCCCAAGCATGGGAAAAGAAAATGATATTTGGTTATGTGAGGCATACAGAACTCCAGCCAACTACAACCAAAACAGAGCTATACCCAAACATATAATAATCAAGATACCAGAAATTCAATATAAAAACAGAATATTAAAAGCTGTCAGAGAAAAGAAACAGATTACCTATAAAGGTAAGCCCATCAGAATCACGGCTGACTTCTCCACACAGACCATCAGATCAAGAAGAGCTGGAGTGAAGTATTCCAAGCCTCGAAAGGAAATAACCTCCAGCCCAGATTGATGTACTCTGCAAAACTGTCACTAGAAATTAATGGAGAAACAAGATGCTCCCATGACAAAGAGGAATTGGGGGAGTTTGTGACCACCAGTCCAACCCTACAGAGAATACTGAAGGACATTCTAGAGAGAAAGAAAAAAAAAAAAACCCAGGATTTTAGGAACAGTAGCAGAATGGTCTCAGTGAACAAGGCAGGCAGTAGAATGAAGGAGAAAAGTAGACAAACAGAGACAGAAAAATAGCATAGCAGAAATGAGGCAGAGAAGGTTGCCTATGATCTCTAACATAGATGGCCTTGATACACTAAAAAAAAGAAAAAAAAAGAAATACAGGCAGAATATATCAGGAGGTAGGGTCCATTGAGATGCTCTGTATAGGAGCTATAATCAACCTGAGAGAGGGTTTATAGAATGAAAATCAAATATGAGAAAATAATGCTCTATGTGACAGGGAGCCAGAGAGAAATCGGAGCAACTCAACCTACAGATAGGTTGGAAAGATAGGATACTTATGTGCAGTAGAGAACTATTCAGCTATAACGAAGGAAAACCATGAGGCTTTTGTAGAATAAAAGGAATATAACTTGAGATCACGTCCAGGAGTGAGGAGGTTTGGAACCACTTAGGTAAATAGCAAGTTGCCCCCCCCCATCTAAAAACTGAGGGAATTGGTGGGAACCAAAATGCACAGCACCCTGTGGGAAAGGGGAGGAATAGCCTAAAAAAAGAAAAAAAAAAAAGGCAGAGGATATTGTTAATAGTGTACCAGGATTTAAAACCCACATTACTCACACCACTCTGCTTACATGGATTATATTCTGTTCCAGTTTGTCTACTTCTACTAGATTTGAGGGCACAGTCAGTTATCCCAAAAATAGCAGGATAGAGTAGGGTAATCATCCTTAGTTTCCTGTTATCTTAATCTGAAGCTCTGTAAAACCTACCCTGTTTTACCATGACTGATCTTAATTGAATCTGGTCTGTTAGATCACTGTTTTGTATTGATAGATTTTATTCAAAGCTGTTATGATTGATAGTATCAAGTCTGAGAGTATAGGCAACAACACTGAAGATGACCAGGATTCACTAGAATATCCACTCTAGTTTGATTATTAACTGCTTTTGAAGTTTGATACTGTCTACAATGTTTTATTTTTACTAATAATGTTATGTACTGCTGTTTTCAATTATACTGCTATATTCAGTTATACCTGATGATATAGACAGTTCCATTGAAGATAATAAGAAACAACACAGTAACCATTATAGATCACCTTGTACTGTGGTTTAATATGACTTTTGGCTTTCATGCTTTTATAGGAATTTGTTGTTTTGTCTTGCTATGTTTTGTTTTTTCCCTCTAATACAGAAAGGATAGAAATACATGTAAAGACTCATGCATGTGTAGCTGTTTACAGTCTCACTGTTTAAATATCTACTTTGTACACTTTAATTTTCTAACTTGAACAGCTATTTCTAAGAGGACAATATGTAATTTATCAACTAGTGATTTCTGTTTATCTTTTTTTTTGAAATTCTGTATTTCTACTCTTTTCATGTTTTTTTCTCTTTAAATCTCCTTTTAAAATAAAAAAAAAAATTTCAGACAGAGTATTGCTAAATTTCCTAAGCTGCATTGTGTTTGTGATTTTCTTACCACCTGAGTAGCTGGGATTCCAAGCATATGCCACCAGTTAGTAGGCCTTTTGTTCCTAAATGTATTTGTATATATATATCAATATACACACAGATACATCTGTGGTTTTGGTAAGTGACTGTGAAAATTACCTCAGCTTTCCTGCAACTTGATTTTTTTCACAATATAAAGACGTTTCTTTGTTAGTATGTAAGCATCAATCTCCTGTATATTCCCTAATTGGGTTAGCCTTAGTTTGTTATCTTTGTTATTGGTAAACATTTACATTGTTTCCATTATTTGATTATCATACTATTATAAAAACTTGAGTGCATTCACCTTTTTGTACCTTTTCAAGTGTTCCCCTTGAGGGTATACATTTTAAATTAGTGAGAACTGCCAAGTATCCTGTAAAGTATACTGATGTTTTACTCTTGGTAAATTTCTCTACTTTAAATGATAATGGATATCATCAGTCTTTAAATGTTTTTTGGTTCTCATGGATGATAGTACCCATGTATTTTTATCCTTTTATTATTTGGGCTTTTGTTGGCTATTTTTATTTTGGGTTATTTTCTTTTACTGATTTATAGGAGATCTTTTAAAAAGAATTCTTTAAAGTTTTTTTTTATTTAAAGAGAAAAAAACATGTAAAGGGTAGAGATAATACAGAATTTTAAAAAAAAAGATAAACAGTAAGAAATCACTAGTTGATAAATTACATATTGTCCTCTTAGAAATAGTTATTCAACTTAGAAAGTTAAAGTATACAAAGTAGTGTATCAAAGCCATCTATGTTAGAGATTCTAGTTATCCTCTGCCTCATTTCTGCTATGCTATTTTTCTGCCTTTGTTTGTCTACTTTTCTCCTTCATTCTACTGCCTGCCCTGTTCGTTGAGGCCTTTCTGCCACTGTTCCTAAAATCCTGGTATTTTTTTTCCTCTCTCTCTCTAGAATGTCCTTCAGTATTCTCTGTAGGGTTGGACTGGTGGTCACAAATTCCCCCAGTTCCTCTTTGTCATGGAAGCATGTTGTTTCTCCATTAATTTCTAGTGACAGTTTTTGCAGTGTACATCAATCTGGGCTGGAGGTTATTTTCTTTCTGGGCTTGGAATATTTTGCTCCAAGCTCTTCTTGATCTGCCATGAACTTGATGGGCTTTCCTTTATAGGTAAGCTGTTTCTTTTTTCTGATGGCTTTTAATGTTCTGTTTTTATATTGAATTTCTGGTATCTTGACTATTATATGTCTGGGTGTAGCTCTGTTTTGGTTGTAAGTGGCTGGAGTTCTGTATGCCTCACATAACTGAATGTCATTTTCTTTTCCTATGCTTGGGAAGTTTTCCTTAATTATTTCCATGAATAGCCTTTGTAATTTGGCTGTTTGTATTCCTGCTTCTTTGTTTACATTTCTTATTCTTAAGTTATAGATTCTCTTGTTGCCTTCTAGCCTTTGTATTGTTACTGCCTGTTTCCTTGTTATTTTTAAGAGATCTTTCCTTTCATGATCACACATTGCAAACTTGTCTTCAAGTTTTGATCTGTCCTTAGATTCTTTTAAGCAGTTTTGCCAGCTTTCAATGGAGTTTTTAATTTCCTTGTTATCTTTTTGAATGTACTTCATGTATTCTATATTTTCTTTATATTCTTCATCAAATGTTTCTCTTTTTTTGTGTTCCTCCCTTCTTCCTTCTGTGTCTTCCTGAGAGATGGTTAGCATTTCTTTTATTAATCTACTCATATCTTGCTTTACCCAATTTAATATTTCAGTTTTGAGCTTGTGTACAAGGTCCTGAAGATATCTCTTAATGTCCACTGAAGCCATGTCTGATGTTGCATGTTTGCCACCCTCAGTCTCCCTTGTTTTTCCCTCTCCTGGATCAGTGCTCTCAGGTTTCTGGCCTGGGGGCCTCCTCCTGCCTCTCCTGTCATAGTCCCGGCCTCCTCCACACAGGTGTACAGTGGAGAACCCACCCCCCCTTCCCTGTTGGCCACAGTTCTTACAAAGCATGCTGGCGAGGGACCTCTGCCCTCTCCTGCCTTCTCTTGTCATTGAGGTGTAAGCAGGGGCTTCATATGCCGGCCCCTCCTCACCGGGCCAGTCAAACTTCAGGGGCCTTCACCAGGTTAGTGTGTGCTAGGTGCAGGGAATTGATTTGGGACGACTCATTGAGTCCTGGCCAGGGGTGGGACCCAGTCCAAGCAAATCCCACGAATTTGCTTTGGGGAGGGAACAACCAACTGAAGTCACTGTTGCTCCCAGTTCAGGCTCCTCTTGCCCGATTCCAACATGTCACCTATTTGGTCATGCCCTTCCCGTCGGCGGGGGTCTCATTTCCAGCACTGACCGTGGATTAATGAAGGTCCCTTGGTCGGCTCCATTCTCTGTTGGGCTCACCAAACCCCAACTTCAGCGCAGCTGCAGCTCCTGTGAGTGGCGGTGGGAACTAGTTTGGATAGCTCTGCGCGCCTGCGCAATTTCAGGAGCTTTTTTTGTTTTAATTTCTTTCTGTGTCAAGAGGATCTGTCTCCCTCTGTGTGGATCTCTCCAGGATGTTTTATTCTGGCATATGAGTTGTTTCGCCTGGTAGGCTTTGTATTTTGTTGCTCACTGATTGGCTATCTTTAACTTCTCCAAAAGTAAATTTTTTTAATATGTTGCAAACATTTCTGCTCATCTGTTTCTCATGTAACTTTATAAATTTTATTACATAAAAACACTTTTCCTTTGTTCTTGGCATTTGTTAGATGTGTAAGCAAAAGATTTCCTTCCTTAGGTTGTGTACACATACTTTTAAAATTATAAATTGGGCAGAACGTTAAATTTTATTGATCCAAGGACTTTGGTACATTTTTATATACATTTCTTACTGATTGAGAATGCTACCTTTATCATAAATCAAATTCTCTTTTAACTTAATTTGGCTACTCTGCTGGCAGATTATACTTTTTGTAGGAAAAGTCTTGCTATATTGTTCAGGCTTGCTTTGAGCTCACTATATATCCTAAAACCTTGAACTCACAATAATCCTCCCTCAGCCTCTCAATTGCTAGATTAGAGGCATGAAAATCATACTTTTAAATGTCTAGCTGTATAAAAATTTTACTGTGTGGGGATATACCTTTTCAGGTTAGCATTTCTCTAAAAAGTCTTTGTTTCCTCACATTTTTTTCATCTAACAATGTTATATATATATATATATATATTATTATATATATATTATATAATATGTATTATATTATATTATACAGCATGACATATTGCTGCTGGTAGTTTGATAGTTATACTGAATTTTAGATTCTGTTGGGGGTTGATGCGGCATTTACTTTCAGTACTGTGCCCTTTTGTCCAAAAACATGTTATACCTTTACTTTAATTCAGATTTTCTGTGACCTTTAAGTAGGTTTTATGTATGTCTACCTAAAGGTCTTACATATTTTGGGTTTCTCCTGAATATTTTATTGTATACATTGTTATTGTGATTGGAATTAAATATATATTTTAGTCATTCATTGCCTCCGTAATGAGGGTTTGATTTTTGTCTTTTAACCACTGAACCGTGTCAGAACCTATTAGTTCTAATAGTTTGTCAGTACTGGAGTAGCAGTGGATTTTCTTTGATACTCTAAAACAGCATTGTCCAATAGAAATTTATGTCACATATATAATATCCAGTAAACATTCTTGTACCTGCATCTGAGTATCCCTATCCAAGTGTTCTCCAAGTGCAGTCTTCTGGTACCATATTAAAGAAAAAAAAAATAAACAAGTGAAAACAATTTTAGTAATAAACTTTAACCTAGTATGTCTAAAATACTATCATTTCAACATGTAAACAACGAAATACTAGGAGGATATTTTACATTCTTTTTTAGTATTATTTTCAGTATTCATTGTGTATTTTATACTTATATCACAATGAAATTTTTTTTTATTTAAGGTAAAAAGGACACAGAAAAGAAAAACAAAAAGCAATGCAGATAGACAAACAAGAAGAAACCAAACACAACAACAGTATAGGTTTACAAAATAAGACAATAGGAATTTGACAATGGTTGTAATATTGCATATTGTTACCTTCAAGAGGCTTGCTTAGATTATCAGATACAGACATGTAAAATTGATCTAAACATATTAACTGTTCTTTTTCAATAACTAATACAATTAGTAGTATACTCGTTTTAGCTATCTTATATATATGTCACAGTCCAATTTAGACTGCATCTCAAATGCTCAATAACTACAAGTGGCTATTGGCTATTCTATTTGATACAGTTGCATTTGTCTGAAAGTAATGAGTATTTTTCCTAACTTTGTAAAATTATTTTTTCTTCTCATAATGTTTTTGCTTGGAGAACCAGTAATATGGTGCTAATATGGGTCATATTAAAGGGAATACTTCGTAGTGTTTATACTGTTTGACTACAGTGAATTAATTTAAAAGTTATATATGGACATTCGTTACAATTATACATATGTTTTGGCATTTAAGAAAAATATGCATAAGAAAGTTAAATAGTGGCTGTCTCTGAGAAGTGGAAGTAAAGTTATAGGACTAGGAGCTGACATTCTTTAAAACATTTTACATTGCTTAGATAATTAGAATAATTTTAAGTAATGACATCATTTTTACTTTATAATCCAGAAAGCAAGTAAAATGTTATTTCCACATTTTAAACATAAATTGTATACAATATTGTACTGGTAGACATTCAGCTTCCTGGTGGCAGCAATCCTAACTGTATGTTCTCTCCTCAAGCTGGACTCTGGACTGTCTTCACACTAGGCGGTGTGGGCAGCAAAGCAGCTGCCTCTGCAGAGCTTCCCTCTCCTCTCGCCAACCAGAGTCTCCTGCTTCTGCTGGTGTTGACTAACCTGACAGATGCTCCAGACGCACCAAATCCTTACCGACAGGCCATTATGTCTTTTAAGAACACACAAGGTTCGTGATGCTGTCTCTCTTTCTAAGGAAGAGAGCACTGTTCATTTTAAATATGTATCTTAAATTTTTGGAGATGAGGGCCATTTGTTGTTTTCATATTGGTTATATATGAACAAAATAAATTTTCCTGTCAGTAGTCTCAGGAAGATCAAAATAAATCTTAGACAAGTGCTATGGCTCTTAATATCCATTTCAATTTACATTTTTGCAGAGATAACCAAACATCAGAGACCAAAAGATGTAGTGAAGCAATTGATTCAAACTATTGGCTTTAGATTCAGATTTACCTGCGTTCATATCCCACATTTATTGCTTAAACTCTAATGGCATTATCTGTAATATGGGAATTGTAATCCCTACTTTACATAATTTTTGTAAGAAATGAATGAACTTTTACTGTAGTACAGACTCACCAAATTGTTGCTGTGATTATAAGAAGCACACAAAGGCTGCTCTAAGTTTTACTCAGAGTTGATTTGTGAAAAAATACTTAATCTCTCTAAATATCTACTTAATCCTTTGTAAAACTGGTCAAAATGACGTGGTTGTTGCACAGGTTAAATAAAGGATAATAGATGGAAGGCAGTCCATGTAATGGCTGGTGTGCATCATTTATTATTATCTAGTAATACAGAGATGTTGTGGGTACACACACCACACACAGTCACCAGTGCAGTCAGGTATAGTGCAGGCAGTGGATATGCTGTTTTGCTTCCATTGTGAAGAAGTGTAGTGTCCAGAATCTTCTTTAGCGAGTGACATGTAGATTCTTTAGTATTTGCACACTCATAGTGCATAACAACACTTTTTGCCATCCCTCGCAAAATTACAAAGTCAACATCACAAAGAAATTGTTAGTGTCATAGTGTTAAGGTTGAAAAAAAAACCTATATTTCAAGTGTAGAAGGAAAACTTAAGGTGCTGTATAGCTGACTTGAAGGTGTTTGTGGATTCATTTCTCTTATAAACCCAAGGCACTGAAGGAGAATCTTAGAATCACAAGACTTTTAGGGATCTTTTGTGTTGGAACAGCTCTTTTCCATGAGGACAGCTTTTAGGCATGGTAAAGCCGATTCGTGTTTTTGTTTGTTGTTGTTGGATCTTCTGTATTTCAAGACATTTTAAAAGTTATTTGTGCTTATTTTTCAGAACACATGAAAACATTAGCTCCTTGTCCTGTCATATTCAGTGTTTGATCTGATATTATGACTTTCTCTATGTTAGTTGAATCTATGTTTATCTGCTTTTTTCACTTCTTAAGCTTTCTTGCTTCAATTTCTAAGCAAATGCAGTTAACTGCGGAAAAGGGGCTATGTTATTTTTAGAATAAATACCAAGAAATTTCCCAGTATTGGTTATCATATATACTTTTCATCATTCCTTTTTTTTTTTTTAAGTTTCTTAACAGGCTGTCGTTTTAAACAATAAACTTAAAGAAATTTTCTGACAGTTGTCTTAGGGTTAGTATGTTTTGTCCATTATGGGAGCTAATGTTGAACATATATACTGATTTTGGTGTTTTTGTTTTTGGTAATGGGGATTGAACTCACGACCTCGTGTTTGCAAGGCAGGTGCTTGTACCACTGAGCTGCATCTCTGACCCCTGATTTTTGGAATCATTTTAAAACTAAATTATTTGTTGTTTTAGCCATTTTCTTTAGAAATGGATTAATAACATTGGTAAATACTTTAGCTACAATTCATTTATTTGAGGTAAGTGAGCTTAGCTTCAAGGCAAGAGTAGTTTTTTCTGTTGTTATTTTGCTTTTCAAACACAGTTTTGCTAAGTGATCCATACTGGTCTGGAACCTGACATCATCCTGCCTTGGCATCTTAATGCTGGGAATTGAAGCCATGCGCCACCATGCCCAGCAAGAAAGTGTTTTAAAAACCTTATTTTAGAATTGGATTTATTTTACATAGAAACTATATTCTTTTATACTGTACACACACACACACACACACACACACACACACAGGAAGGGGTAGAGAATCTCTATTTTTAGTTAGGACTGGTTGTGTTTGTTTTGGTAACAAAGGTCTCAGTGTCTGGTAAAATTGTATCTATTAGAGGGTTTATGCCCCATAGCTCTATTTAAATGCATGTTTTTGGTCCTGATTTAGTTCTGTTTTATATGGGGAAATAGTAACAAACTATGGAACTCAGTTTTTAGTTCTTAAATTTAAAACACAAATTTAAAATTTAACTCAGAAATGTAGGGATTTTATATAAAATCCCCTACATTTCTGGTAATTGAAGTATAAGCAATACTTCAATAGTACTTTTATTATTTATATTAAAACAACACAGAAAATAATCATGTTGTTTTTTAAAATTTCATGCATGTTTTCTGTCTTCTAGATAGCAGTGCTTTCCCCTCATCAATTCCACATGCCTTCCAGATTAACTTTAACAGCTTGTATACAGCCTTGTGTGAGCAGCAGACATCTGACCAAGCAACACTTCTCTTGTACACACTGCTCCATCAGAATAGTAATGTTAGAACATACATGCTGGCTCGCACGGACATGGAGAATCTTGTGAGTATCATGCTGAACATGCAATGCTTTGTGTATTTTATGGAACTTTGAAGAATAATTTCTTTTCCCAAGAGAGCAAGTATATTTGCCTGCTTACTACACAAGTAGTGGTTGAGATTGGTAGGGAGATGTCACCAGAAACAGGCACAGGTCTGTGTTTCTTCAGTGTAGCAGACAGGAGATGTTTACAAGGAGATGACCTCAGAGCAGAACACAGCAGCGTCCTCAGCTGGCTGGACAAACTCCCCTGTTCTCGAGGTCGTAAACAGCCACTCATTTTCTGGGATCAAGTCCTCCAGGAAGCACCCTCTGTAGTTTTCAAGGTGGTTTTATTTCTTCTTGTTCCCTTCCAGCTGTTGAGTGCCTACAGTTGTATAACTGATCTCAGTTGCAGCATGCTTATGATGAGAATGGCAGAAAACAAAGGTGATTTTTTTAGTTCAGTTTCTAAAGTCTCTTGTTCTTCTGACAGCCTGGACTCTTAGACTGTCTGAGTGCAGTTTCTGGACTGTTACAGTTATTTTAAGGTACTTTGTCAGGCATCCCTTGAATGTGCACTGTCTTTTGTTATATGAATGAAATTGGTTCCACAGTTTTTGTTGATAGACAGAAACTCACATATATGACCATTGATTTCCATTATAACTAACGAATGAACAGCAGTCTTTCCCTGAGCAGATCAGTAAGCTGCTTCACCAAGGCACGTTTGAAGTGTGTATATATAGATAACTATGAACTGTTAATGCATTCAGAAAAGCTTCAACATTCTTGAAATAGTCAGCAGCTACTGAAAGCAACAGAATATCTCCTCTGCTTCATTTTTTACTGGTTGATGGATGCTTTAGTAGGCATATTATAACCAGTTTTTCAGTGTTAAAATACTCTGTAAACACTGAAGAAATACGGAGTGATAGAACTCATTGAGCATTTTGTACATCATAGCAACTCTAAGCATAGAAATTGTGGTGAAAGAACCTGTCTCCACACCAGGCAGGTATGGAAAGTATTGATTTGAATATAAAAATTGAGTGTAAAGTATACTGCTCATGAGTAAAATCTTGAGAAAAGCATTCTTGTTTTTTGATGCGTGTGTAAAAGCACAGAGACAGTTCTGAGGATGATGCATTCTAAGGGAAATGTCAATGGTTATCACAAAACTTGGGAGAACATCTCTTTTAGAGAGTTTGGTGGTAAAGATGTTGATTTGTAAGATGATAAATGGAGTGGTTATCTCTGATGACATACACCAACGAACAGTTAGAAGGCTTTGTGTTGGTTGTTCTAGGCAGGGTTGTTTTGTTTTTTGTGATGCTAGGACTTGAGTCCAGGGGCGTACTACCATTGAGCTATATTCCCAGCCCCTTTTTAAAATATTTTGGATTAGTACAGGATCTTGCTAAATTGTGAAAGTGGGACTTGAACTTTCAGTACTCCTATTCCAGCCTTCCTGAGTGCTGGAATTACAGTTTTGAACCACCAGAGCCAGCTAAGGGTTTTTTAAAAACTGTTTTTCATAGATTACTTTGATAATTTCTTCTCCCTTACTTTATCCCTTATGACCCTATCTGTTCTGTTGCTTTTCTTCTATAATAAGTGTTTGAGGCAATGATGAAAAAATATGTGATCAGTGGTAAATTTAATATGTTGATCTGATTTTGTTGTTGTTATCAGTGATTTTATTCCTGTAGCCTCTGATAGTAAGAAGGCAATTTCTGACACTTTAGATTTTTCTCAAAATATCTTGTTGGATGTAGGTTCTTGGGAGGTCAGAGGTGGATCTGCCTGTCTTCCGTGGCAAGTGTTGACTGATGTGGGCCCTTTTTAATAATGATCTTAGTAACTGTTCTTTGAAGACTTTTTTTCCCCCTCAGTACTGGGGATTGAACCCAAGGGTGCTCTACCACCAAGGTTCATCCCAACCCGTTTACTTGTAGTTTGAGACAGCATAGTGCTAAATTGCTGCGGCTGTTTGTCACTTGCCCCCCTTTACTTCCTCAGTAGCTGGGATTACAAACATGTAATCTTTGACCTTTTAAACTCAAGAATACTCATTAATCTGAAATAATTTGTAGTGCATTTGTAATTGGTGTCCATCATAGTAACAGTGCAGTAACTTGTAAATTTCTTTTTATACCTATGAATAGTGTCTAGGTAGAATCCAAGACCCTGAATGTTAAGAATAATATATAAGAGGATGTGCTATTTAGTTTGTTGTTGTGTTTTTTTAAACAATGTATGTCCTATGTAGTGCAGGCTGTCCTTGAACCCACTTGGGTAGCCCAGACTGGCCTCAAAGTACCAGCAGTCTTCCTGCCTCAGCTCCCAAGTGCTAGGATTATAAGTATATGCCACCACTCCCAGTTAGGATGCCCTTTTTAGAAAAAACTCTTATGCATAAGCTTCTTATTTTGTCACAAGCAAAGTAGTTTACATACAAAAATGGCTCAGACATTTTAAATAGTCATGATTTTTTAGTTTAAGTAAAAAATTTATTTATACTTAACCTCAAGGATTAAGGAATATATAGTATTTACACAAATGAAAAATTTGTCAATTTTTGGTTTCAGTCATGGTTACTTCATGTTAAATCATGTTGTCCAAGGTCTGTCCCTGATCTATGTCTCTGTTTTCCCCCAACCTTGGTGTCCTTGTCAGGTACACTTTTTTCCCAGGGAAAGAATGGATTTGTAGCCTCTGGTATATGTCTATCATTTATGAGCTGAAGGAAGGAAAAATTATATATCTACGATTTATCAAAATTTCATGATGGGTGGCAAAAGTCTTTCTGGACCATGCACAAACTTTGTCTAACCTCTCAGTGATAATCCACCATAGCCACGGGGACCATGATCTCCATAAAGGGAGGCTTGGTGGACAAATACTATACAGTCACTGTAACACTGCACTCTTGGTTCTTTTTTTCTTTTAGTCAGTCACCATTTCACTTTCTATTTGTTAGTCCAGCAGAGACTGCGCCACTGTTTCCATTAAGCCTGCAACAGTCTTATGTCCTTGGACAAGGCCTTGAATATATATATGTATATATATATTTCAGATACACAACTCATGTTGTTGTGATCTTTTCACTAATTTAAAACTTCACTGAAAACACACAGAAACAGTGAGTTTAGTATTTACAGTGATACAAAGTCTGATTTGTCATTAATGAGAAATGAAATTATTTAAGAATTTTTGTATTTTCTTTTGGCTACTTAATAGTCCTTTATTTTCTGAGTATGAATTTTACATAAAAATCATAAAGGCCAAATACCTTATTTGTTTTTTTCTTGTCCTTTTCATGACCAAGTCTCTTAAAAGGTGTGGGCAACATTCTCTGCCCTGACTTCTGTACTTACCTTTTACTGTTCAACTGGTTGTGATCTGTTTCCTCATCAACAGCACCTTCTAACAGAGTCCACTGCACATGTGTTGTCACTACTTCATCTGAACACTGCTGCATTTCACAGTGTTCGTTGTTATTGTTTAAATTGCCTAACCCTCATGTCAGATCTGGCTGCTATAACAAAATCCACTAGACTGGATGCTTAAACAAGATGGGAATTTTGAGGTAAAGTTGCTGGCCAACTTGGTGTCTGGTGAGCAACTGCTTCCTGGTATGCAGATAACCATCTACTTGCTGTGTCCTGATGTGACAAGGAGCTGAGAGGAAGAGGAGGCTGGCTGTCTCTTATAAGGGCCATAATCTCATTGTGAGGGCTCCACTGTCTACCCAGCCACCTCTCAAAGACTTTGTTTCTTAATTCCATCCCATTGGCATTAAGAGGTGCAACCTATGAATTTCAAGGTGGGGACTAAGGAATCCATACACCTACATATACCCTGGACTTTAACTATTGTGCTCTGCAGATTTTTCTAAGTGCACTTACTATTCTCTCTCTCTCTCTCTCTCTCTCTCTCTCTCTCTCTCTCTCTCTCTCTCTCTCTCTCTCTCTCCCCCTCATTTTCTTTGACCTTTGTGTTCTTATGTACAATTCTATTCATCTTTATCTACTTCAGTGCACTTCACCACAGAAAACTACTGAAAACTCACTCTGTTGTCATTTATATGTGGACAACTTTGAATTCTTTACAGTCTGCATTAAAAGCATCTTCCCAGTTGCCCCAGACATTTTCCTATGATAGCCTCATGGACATCTTATACCAAAAATGTAAAAATTGAATTCTTTATCTTCCCCGAGATCTTCTCTTTCAACTCCTGTATTCTCTGTCCTAGTGATGAACCATCCAAATTGCTGACAGAAATGAATGCTCTGACCCCTTTCTTTTCTTCTTCCATATCCAACTAGGTCCTCTTGATTTCCACTTCTTAGTGTCGTTGGGATCTATTAATGTTCTTTTTTCTCATTACCACTTTTTGGTTTAAACTGATTCATCTCTTCAATTTTTGCAATATCTGTTAAAATTTTTGGTTTTATTAGAATGTTTGCAGTAAGTAATGATTATATTCATCATGTAGGAGTTGGTACAAGCACATAACACATCTTAATTCCATCCATTTATCTTGTCATCTGTCTGTCTGTCTATCTGTTTATCTGTCTATCAGTCAAGACAGGGTCTCCCTGCATTGTTCAGGCTGGCCTCCAAGTCAGATGATCCTCCTGCCTCAACCTTCCAAGTGCTGGCATCACAGGCATGCGCCACCAAGCCTGGCCTTAATCTTTGTAATGTTTTTCCCTTTTCCTTTTTTTCTCCCTCCATCTCTTGTTCCCCCTTTCCTTTTGCAAAAGATTTATCTCTGCTTTGTGCTGCTGAGCTACATCTCTTGCCCCTCCCTATTTTATATAATCTTTTATTTTGCTCTTTATTTATATTTTGGGTTTCTCATATAAAAAAGTTGTGTGGTACTTAACTTTGAGTGTCTCATCTAGTTCCCTTAACATTATGGTCTCAATATGCATCCATTTTCCTATAAATGACCCATACTTATCCTTCTTTATGGCAGAGTAGTACTCCATTGTGCATAAATCCATATTTTCTTTATCCATTCATCTATATATAGGCTGCTTTCAAGATTTATCTGTTAGGATTCACACTTCTGTAAACATGGGTATGTGAGTATCACTGTAATATCATGTCTTTAACACTTTTGGGAAGATACCTAGAAGGGGTATACCAGTTTTCATTCCCTCAACAATGTAGAGGGATTCCTTTTTCCTTGCTGCCTTGCCAGCATTTGTTGTTATTACTGTATTTGATTTCTTGATGATGGCCATTCTGAGTCCTGATGTGACAAGGAGCTGAGAGAAAGAGGAGGCTATCTCAGTGTTAATTTGCATTTCTCTTTTTGACAGAAAGTTTGAACATTTTTTCATGTGTATTGGCCATTCATACCTCTGAGAAGGGTCTGTTTGCTTCAGTTGTCCATTTTTGATTGGATCTTTTATTGGGGGGTGTCTAATGTTTTTTGAGTTTTTCAATGCGTTCTATGTATTAGTCCTCTGTCCAAGAATAGCAGGCAAAAATGCTTACCCATTCTGTAGGTTGTCCCTTCACTCTGTTGGTTGTTTCTTTTGCTGTGCAGAAACTTTTTAATTTGATATGATCCCATTTGTTGATTCTTGGTGTTATTTCATAATGGAGTTGGGATTCTGTTCAGAAAGTTGATACTTATGCAGATGTTTTAAATTGAATAGATGATGTAGTATTTAAATTATATCTCGATAAAATATTTAAAGGGGAAAATTCAAGTGTTATTTTGATTTAGTGCCATTAGACCCATAACTTACTCATATTATTTTTTTTATTTAAAGAGAAACAAAAGCATGTAAAGGTAGAGATAATACAGAATTCAAAAAAAGATAAACAATAAGAAATCACTAGTTAATAAATTACATATTGTCCTCTTAGAAATTAAGCATACAAAGTAGATAGTCAAACAGTGAGAAAATTAAGTTAGAAAATTAAGCATACAAAGTAGATACTCAAACAGTGAGAGTGTAAACAGCTATGCATGCATGAATCTCTACATGTATTTCTATCCTTTCTGTATTAGAGGGAAAAACAAAACTTAGCAAGACAAAACAAAACAAATTCCTATAAAAACATTAAACCAAAAAGTTGTATAAAATCACAGTACAAGGTGATCTACAATGATTACTGTGTTGCTTCTTATTATCTTCAATAGAATTATCTATATCATCAGGCATAATTGAATATAGCAGTATAATTGAGTATAGCAGTAAATAACAACATTAGTAAAATAAAACATTGTAGACAGTATAAAACTTCAAAGGCAGGTAATAATCAAACTAGAGTGGATATTCTAGTGGATCTTGTCATCTTAAGTGCAGTTGCCTATACTCTCAGACCTCATACTATCAATCATAACAGCTCTGAGTAAAATCTATTAATACAAAACCGCGATCCAACAAACCAGATTCGATTACGATCAGTCATGGTAAAAGAGTGTAGGTTTTACAGAGCTTTAGGTTAAGTTAATAGGAAATTAAGGATGATAACTATATTATATTATGTTATTTTCGGGATTACTGTCTTTGCCCTCAAATCTAGTACAGGTAGAATGACTGGAACAGAATATAAAACATCTAAGCAGAGTAGTGTGAGTAATGTGGGTTTTAAATCCTGGTGCACTATTAACAATATAACGTATCAAGGCCATCTATGTTACAGTTTCTGGTTATCCTTCTCTGCCTCATTTCTGCTATGCTATTTTTCTGCCTTTGTTTGTCTACTTTTCTCCTTCATTCTACTGCCTGCCCTGTTCATTGAGGCCTTTCTGCCACTGTTCCTAAAATCCTGGTATTTTTTTTCTCTCTCTTTAGAATGTCCTTCAGTATTCTCTGTAGGGTTGGATTGGTGGTCACAAACTCCCCAATTCCTCTTTGTCATGGAAGCATCTTGTTTCTCCATTAATTTCTAGTGACAGTTTTGCAGAGTACATCAATCTGGGCTGGAGGTTATTTCCTTTCGAGGCTTGGAATACTTCACTCCAAGCTCTTCTTGATCTGATGGTCTGTGTGGAGAAGTCAGCCGTGATTCTGATGGGCTTACCTTTATAGGTAATCTGTTTCTTTTCTCTGACAGCTTTTAATATTCTGTTTTTATATTGAATTTCTGGTATCTTGATTATTATATGTCTGGGTGTAGCTCTGTTTGGGTTGTATGTGGCTGGAGTTCTGTATGCCTCACACAACCAAATGTAATTTTCTTTTCCCATGCTTGGGAAGTTTTCCTCAATTATTTCCTTGAATAGCCTTTATAATTCACCTGTTTTTATTCCTGCTTCTTTGTTCACATTTCTTATTCTTAAATTATAGATTTTCCTGTCATCTTCTAGCCTTTGTATTGTTGCTGCCTGTTTCCTTGTTATTTTTAAGAGATCGTTCCTTTCATGGTCACACATTGCAAACTTGTCTTCAAGTTTTGATAGTCTATCCTTAGTTTCTTTTAAGGAGTTTTGCCAGTTTTCAATGGAGTTTTTAATTTCCTAGTAGTCTGTTTGAATCTGCTTCATATATTCTATATTTTCTTTATATTTTTTATTGAATGGTTCTCTCCTTTGTGTTCCTCCCTTCTTCTGTCTATCATCCTGAGAGATGCTTCCTGAGAGCATTTCTTTTATTACTCTACTCATATCCTGCTTTACCTGATTTAATATTTCAGTTTTGAGCTCATCTACAAGGTCCTGAAGATAGCTCTTAATGTCCATTGAAACCATGTGTGATGTTGTGTGTTTGCTGCCCTCAGTCTCCCTTGTTTTTCCTTCTCCTGGATCAGTGCTCTCAGGGTTCTGGGCAGGGGGCCTCCTCCTGCCTCTCTCTCTTGTCATGGCCCTGGCTTCCTCCACACAGGTTACAGTGCAGGTCCCAACCCCCTTCCCTGTTGGCCACATTTCCTCCAAAGTATTCTGGTGAGGGACCTGCACCCTCTCCTGCCTGCTCTTGTTATTGAAGTGTAAGCAGCGGCTGTGTATGCCTGCCCCTCCTGACTGGTCCAGTCAAACTTCAGGTGCCTTCACCCAGTTACTGTGTGCTAGGTGCAGGGAATCGATTGAGGACGGCTCATTGGATCCCCACCAGGGGCACGGCCCAGTCCAAGCAAATCCCACGAATCTTCTCTGGGGAGGGAGCAACCACCTGAAGTCACTGTCACTCCCAGTTCAGGCTCCTCCTGCCCAATTCCAACATGTCGCCCATTTGGTTGCGCCCTTCCCGTGGGTGGAGGGTCTCATTCCCAGCACTGACCATGGATTAATGAAGGTCCCTTTACCAGCTCCACCCTATGTTTGGCTCACCAACCCCTTACTTCAGCACTGCTGTTCTTCCTGTGAGTGGCAGCAGGAACGAGTTTGGGCAGCACTGCCTGCCTGCGTGGATCCAAGCTGGCGCAAACTCGGCGGGTCACCACAAAAATGCTGTGTCCCGTAATTTTTAGCTGTTTCAGTTGTAGTCCTGAAGTATTTGATGAACTTTTTTACGTTTTAATTTCTTCCTGTGTCAAGAGGATCCATCTCCCTCTGTCTGGGTCTCTCCAGGGTTTTTTATTCTGGCATATAAGTTGTTTCTCCCAGGAGGCTCTGTATTTTGTTGCTCATTGATCAGCCATCTTGTCTTCTTCTCATATTATTATTTATATGTTTGAATATATGACTTATTATTTATCATGTTCACTAAAATACAAGATCTTGAGAACATTGTGGGTAGATGAGTATTAGTGTAGCCACGGATGTAGTTCCTACAGTTTAGACTGAAAAAGAAAGACATGACATAAAATATATGGGAAACTGCAGAATCAGGAGTAACATCCACTGAGTTAAGTGGTTGTAAAATCTTAACTATGCTGACTAGGTAATGTGGAATGTAAATACAATGTTGTATATTTGGTATAATATCAGAAGGGCCTTTAAAGGAAAGGATGGCTGAAGTGTACCCCCCCCAAAAGTAGATTATTTTGGAAACTGTGGTGCATTTAATTGTGGAATTATGTAATGTTTATGCAACTGCACTTCATAATTTTGAGGAAGTTTCAGCTACAACTCATGAAACTAAAATACTTCAGGTGTATCTCCCAATATTTGGCTGTTTTTATGGGCTGTGTATGCCATTGTGCTTTCCAGACTTGTGAACGTATTTTATTCATTACAGATTATTGTCTAATTTTAATTATAGATGAATGAATGAACAAATTAAAGGTATCAAAATAATGATTCAAAATAAATTCATCTGTGTATGCAGGGTCATCAAGTAAATAGCTTGACAGATGTGCTGAAGGGTAAATCTCAGGACACATGTTGAGAAAGTACACCTTAGGTGGTAATAGTCTAATTGTGTGCTTATTGGAATTGCTTATTGAATTGGCTTATTTTCTTTATTAGCACTGAAATACAAATAGCATTAAGCATATAAATTAAGATACTCTTTAATTTCTGATAGCTAGGCTGTTCTGTTTTTTGGTTGGGGAAGGATAACATGACTTCATAAAAACTTTAAATCATGAGTTTAAATGAGCTCTACACATCCAGCCTTTAGGTTGCATAGACCATTAGAGACCATTGTATAGTTTGTAATAACTTTCCTTCTTGAAATTTTGGCCATACATGTCAGAAGAGGGTTGTCTGTTTTTTTTCTCTGAAGGAAAATTTCACTATGATATTAAAAGATATAAAATAAAATTTAAAGATTTAAAATAATTTAAGGTTTTATAATCATATATTGAAACATTACAATATAATTTTTATTCCCTAGGTTTTACCAATTCTTGAGATTCTGTATCATGTTGAAGAAAGAAATTCACACCATGTATATATGGCCCTTATAATATTGCTGATCCTTACAGAAGATGATGGCTTCAATAGGTCCATTCATGAAGTGGTAAATTACTGTTACTTTGATTAAACCCTTCAAGAGATTTATTGTGAACCTCTCTCATGCCCAGTTGTTGTCTGTGTCTATCATCCATCCTTGACACCCATGTTACAGATCTACTATGAGAGAGTCCCAACCTAATAGAGTTCTTGCTTACTGAGATCTAGAGCTGTGTTCCAAAGTTGCCTCCTCTGTATGGCCATAGCAGGACATACATGTTTCCTTTTTCTTATACATCCATGTAGAGGTTTTCTGTTCTTTGTTGGGAAAGCTATATTTTTAAATACATACAGCTGATGCTGGTGGTGCATGTCTTTAACACCAGCACTCTGGGAGGCTGAAGTATAAGATTTCCAAGTTTGAGCCTAGCCTAGTCATTTAGCAAGACCCTGCCTCAAAAAATAAAAGAGCAGTTGGGGATATATCTTACTGAGAAGGGCCCAGGTTCAGTCCCCAATATGACACATACATTAAAAAAAGAGGTACCTACTTTTTCTTTTTTTCAATCTTCAAAATACTTTATTACAAGGCTATATATATGTATTACATGAGTGTAAGGCTCATAGACAGTTTTTCAATATCTTCTATTACATACACTGCCACTGAAGCACTGCAATGTACCTGGCATTGCCTGTAAAGCTTTCCTTATTTTCAGTTTCAACTCTATTTGATTTTTCTGTCACTTTTTATCCTATATGATACCTCCATAGTTTACTTACCAAGACTGAAAACGTCACAACTGATTTTCATTTACTACTTAATTTATCTTTAGAACAAAGTCATGGCTTATCAAAAATTATAGATATAATTTTTTTTCCTTAAGTCAATCATTTTTCTTCGTTGTTACAGATATTAAAAAATATTACTTGGTATTCAGAACGGGTTTTAACTGAAATTTCATTGGGGAGTCTCCTGATTCTGGTTGTAATAAGAACCATTCAGTACAACATGACAAGGACAAGAGTAAGTATTCCATAGCTATTTTTTTTTAATCTTTATGCAAAAACATAATTAAAACTATCATTTAAAGTAATCTTGGTTTTTTGATTGCTAATATTCTCATGAAAAATGATGGAAGAATATATATCACCATGTAGTTACTGTTACTGTATTACATGATTATAGTATAATGTCTGGTTTGTAGATATTTAATGATTGGATGATCTGAGACATATACATGACATAGAAAACAATCAGTGTTGTGCATTTAGATCCAGTTTATCATTATCTTTGCTGAATTGATAATGCAGAGATTTGCCTTTTAAAAACAGCAATAGAGATAAAATAGTGAGCACAAGAATGTATGTTTTCAGATGAAAAAGAAAGGTAGATAAGAGAATGCTTTAAACAATAAAAAGAAGGCAGGGACAGGAGATATGGCTACAAGGCCCTGAGTTCCACCCCTAGCACTAAAGGAAAAAGAAAAAAAGTAAATGAAAAATCTTTATTGGATTGTCTTAAGTTACTTTTCTCTTGTGGTTGAGACAAAATACCTGATGCCCAAAGTGAAGCAAGGAAAGGTTTATTTAGCTTACAGTTTTGGAGGTTTCAGTCTATACTCAGCTGGCTCCAAGGCAGGGTGGCATGGCTGAGGGGCAGCAGTTCATGGCTGCCACAAGTTGCAAGAGCAAAAGAGAAGAGCACACCTCTTTCCTGCCCCTACACTGTATGCCAGCTCCTTGCCCTGGTCAGGTACAGCACTCACACTGCCAATCCCAGTGCTAGATAATGAACCAGTCACAAATGCTAGATTCAGCCGCCTTTATGATTGCATGAGGCTTGTGGGAGCCATCCTAACACAAACCATAACAGGTTCTATTTATATTCATTCACTGAGAGCAGTTTCAGTTCTGGTTGTAGGGGAATGATGAACAGAATTCACAGCTAAATGGTCAAGTTCAATATTTTCATTTTAGGGAGCTAATATAAATACATATCCATATTTTTTTAATCTGATATCCTAGGAGCTAAATATTTTTGTTGTTGTTGCTTGTTTTTGAAACAGACTGTAATTCAGGCTGGCCTCAAACTTTTGTGTAGCACAGGCTAGCCCTGAACTCATAGAAATCTTCCTGCCTCAGCCTTCTAAGTGCTGGGATTACAGGTGTGTGCCTCCACACCCAGCCCAAATATGTTTTGGGGTGGAGAATTTTTGCATCTTTAAAAGGTAATTATTAAAAAAATAAATAAATAAAAAGGTAATTATTGTGTGCATGCTGTACTATGTATAACCAGTAGACCTGACGCAGCACACTGTAATTTAATATTAATATCCTACAGCAAACTATTTCAGTATCACCATGGTGAGAATGATGAAGATCATCAAGAGCATCATTGTGTTTTGTGTCATTCATTGTTTTAAATGAGTGGTGAAAAGACTTTAGTGGCTCTGCACTATATAGATTTTGGAACTAGAGAAAAGACATTGTGGACTCATACTATAAAATCAGTGACAATTGACTTTACATTTTCATAAATTTACCTTGTTTAAAATAAAGAGAAGACTTGACATATGTTTCAAACTTGCTGTTTTCTAACAGGACAAGTACCTTCACACAAATTGTTTGGCAGCTTTAGCAAATATGTCGGCACAGTTTCGTTCTCTCCATCAGTATGCTGCCCAGAGGATTATCAGGTAAATATGAACTTTAAAGAAAATACTGATTTTTGCTTTCTTCTGACTGACCTGTTGAGAAAGATACCATGTCAGTCCTTTTCAATGATATATGCAAAAAAATGCCAAATTTTTCTTCTTATTTTTCTTTCTTTCTTGTTTGGTTGAAAATACCTACTTTGTTTTCTAAACGAGTTTTTAATCAAAGTTAATCATTTGTATTTATTTATAATGACACTGGGGATTGAACCTAGAGCCTTCATACTGATCTACTTTCTTACTCCTTTCCTTTTTTTAAAGACAGGGTCTCGCTAAGTCAATACATTGCTCAATTTGGGTTTAAACTTCTAATCCTCATGTCTCAGGCTCCCAGAGTGCTGGGGTTACAGACATGTGCTACCATATTCCATTTACTTTAATTCTTTTATCTAGGTTCAGGTCTTGTATTTTTTTTTAACAGAAATATGTGCTTTTCTTAGTAATGAAAACTAAATGTTAAAATATTTGCTGAGTATTTTATAGAGTATCACACTATGAAGAGTTATATTTATTTTAGAAAATTCTTTCTCTCTCTCTCTCTCTCTCTCTCTCTCTTTCTCTCTCTCTCTTTCTCTTTCTCTTTCTCTTTCTCTCTTTCTTTCTCTCTTTTTTTCTTCATGGTACTGTAGTTTGAACCCTGGGCCTTATGCATGCTTAGAAACTGCTCTACCATTGAGGCTGCAATCCCAGCCCTGACAATTCTTTTCATAGAAATTTACTGTTGTATTAATTTTCCATTGTAGGAAATTACCACAAATTAGTGACTTAAAACAACATGAATTTGTTATCTTACAATTGTGTAGATCAGAACTCCAGCATAGATTTTACCAGGCTGAAATCAAAAGTCAACAGGGCTGCATTCCCTTATGGGTGCCTCAGAGGAGAATCTGTTTTTTTCTTCCTTGCTCCTAGAGGCTGCCTCATACCTTGACTCTTGGTCTCTTCCTTATTGTTACTCAAAGTGAGTAACTGTGTGTCATTGAGTCTCTCTTGTGTTTAATCACTTGGACTCCTTTTGTGGCTCCCTGTTCCACTTAGAGGACCCTTGCAATTGCCTTGGCCCCACCTGAGTAGTCCAGGGTAGTCTCCTCATCTCAAGTTCATTAGTAGAATCACAAATGCGAAGTTCCTTTTGTCAAGCAAGTTAACATTCACAAATATGGAGCATTAGGCGGTAGATAATCTGATACCATTATTCTGTCTGGCACAGCTGTCTGCATCAGAAACCCCTCTTTCTTTCCTTTTGTCAAAGACATGATCTTTAAAGATCAGAAAGCCAATTAACCAATTGTACATGACATTATTTACAGGGATCTTTAACATGTGGGTACTTCTTTGTTTTCTAATAGGATGCACAATATTGTCCTAGCAGGTTGTAAGTTGAACATTTGTTGTGAAGTTAGTGAAGGCACATTTTATTCTTTTAAGTTTTTCTTTTAGACCAGTGAAGTTCTTTTGTTTGCACATTTTGATAGTTTTCATCATGGAGCCAATGCAGTTTTGATTATTAGTTTTAGTTTCTAGCCATTCGTGCCAGTCCCAGTCCCATATCACTTTTAAGCTTTGATCTCAGATTCTGCCCAACTGGTACTTTGTTTGTTGCTCTGTGTTCATTTTTAATAGTTATTCAAAATTAATGTGTTCTTTATTGTCAAATTTCAATAGAAGATATTTTGTATTGACTCACTACCAATCCAATAGAATATCTTTATATAGTCTATTGGATTTGCAGGGTAGGTTGTACTTGAAAGATTATCTGGTTGATTAACAGGAACTTGTGATTTAAAGTAACAGTCTCTTCATATTCTGAGTGTCTTAGGCATTCTGAAGAGCTTTTAGTTTCCAAAGGCTAATTGTTGTCACTGTGCTTATTTCAGCCTGATAGATATGCTTTCTGTGCTGCTTTGTAGTCTTTTTCTTTGTGTTGATGTGAAGTTTTACAATGGCTTCATGAAAATTTTGTTATAGCATTAATTTTTCCTCAATTGATAAGGCCTTTTCAGTATGGAAATGCCAGATGGATATGTTCAGAATTTAAGTTCTGATAAAATGTACTAAGTAAGATTAAATAAAAAATTCTAAATGAAAGTGTTGGAAAAACTACAAGTAAAGCACAGTGCCCAATTTTCTATATTTGATGCCCCAAATAGAAAACAAACCAATCATATTGAGGAAATAAGAATCATAATTTAGTTTAGGTTAAGTTTGTCAATAATGAATAGTGCTTTGTTTCATTTTTATGGACTGTCATTTAGCATCATCTGAAGAACTATTTTAAGCTATATAGGGAATATCAGAACCAGTAATAAAGATTCTGCCTTCAAATAACATATAGTTCTGGAGTAGAGATAAAGTTAAGATTTTATCCTGTATATAAGATACAGAGATCTTATGAACAGCACAATATGATAAACAGTATAATAAAATAAAAATTCCTATGATGAGGATAAAAAAATTGGTTCAGAGATGGTAAGAACACAGCACATTGAGAGATTAGGCAATTAATGACTAGAGACTGGCCAGATGGGAAAAACATCAACCATAGCCACCAAAACAAAAGCAAGAGAGGTTGTAGTGAGCAAGGATGGTTTATGAGTAGAAAATCACCAGTCCCATTTGATTGGCTTGTTATGGATCTGTGGATCAGCATTATAGATGAAAAATGTGAAAGAACTAGGGTCTTATTCTGGAGGGACTTATGAGTTAGAGTCACAATTTAGTATAATGGAAGGAGGCAAGAGAAATGATGTTTGATCTTTAGTAACAACGAAGAAAAGGTAGGTGGGTAAACTGTAAATGAATTTTAAGGAATAGAATTCAAGGTAGATTTCTAGTCATCCATGTCAGCGGATGATATTAGTGTTTCTGTTTGTCACACTGGGGGAAACCTAGTTCTGACAAGTTTCCAAGTGCCCTCAATACTTCTTGTCTAAGGACTTCGTTTGAGTAATTCTGGCATCCATGTCATCCAGCAGAGAGCTTGTTAGAAATGCTAGTAAGTGGCTAGTAAACCAGTAAGTGGCTGACCCTGGTTTGTATAGGTCAAAAGCCTGTGCTCATTTACAGCACTGCCATAGCCAGGACGTTAGAGTGGCACCACCTGGAACCATGGATCCAGACTCTCAGGGGTTTTCTGAAGCAGGTGGAGTCCTGCAATCCAGTGTAGCCATGCTCAACTCACATCATTTGTTGCTCTCTACCCCTTAATCTGGCTACGTTTCAGTATAGTAGTGAAGATAGTAAAGTCTTTTAAAAAGTATTTTTTGAACCAGCTATTTCAGATAGACATGAGTATGTTCAGCTATTATGATACATGGTGTATAAAAATTGTCCTGGAAAATAAACACGGAAGGAACTTGTATCATTTAACCTAGAACATTCTTTTCATCTAACCCTTGATATTAAACTTTATTTTAATTCAATAAATACTTACAGTGCTTTTATTGTATGCCTACCACTGCTGATGTTTTATTTGTGATGTCTTACATTTTGTTGTTTCACCATTTTTCTATAAATTAAGTGTTACAGTGATTTTATTTTTTTTAAACTAATCGAGTTTCCATCCCATTTTGTTATCATTATAGTCAGGAAGTAGGGAATTATCTGATGCAAAGAATTATAATGAATAATTCAGATCTGTCTTGAAATCTTACTTTACTTCTGTTTTCCATCTGTAGAATGAGATATGATACCTAGTTTGTGTATTGTGAGAATTGATAATGACTTGTAAAGCCTTTTGCATCTCTGTTCTCTTTATTATAGTGTCATAATATTTTTTGAAATAATTTGTATCTAAAAATAGATCTGGATCATATCCCTACAAAAGAATTTCTTGATTTCTTTTAATATTTGTAGATTCTGATTCCCTGCCCAAGGAATAATCAAATTGTCTATATTTCCCAGAAGGTAGAAAATGAAGGCCTCACTGAATGTAGATAGAAGTTTTTAATAATAATGTGTTTCTTTCAAATCAGTGGATATGAACAGTGCCCTTGTGATATAAGTATTTCTTTTAAATGCATATTATTTCATTTTTAAAGATATAATTAACTTGTTCTTACCAAGTGTCTGGGGATCAAACAGGTTCTAGTTCCTCCTTTGGTGTAGCCTTTGCTGATTTTTGTTTGATCTTGGCAAAGCATGAATTAAGAAAGGAAGGAGGAGTGTTTGCCTTCAAAAGGTGGCTTCCTATATTTTCTATAGCCATTGCTACTTTAAAGACAGCTAAATTTTTTTTATTTTTTTTGGTGGAGGAGAAATCCCTCATGGATTGCGTTTTTGGTTTAGACTTCTCAAGAAGTTACACTGAAAGCATTTAAACATCTTGAAGTTGAAAACTTTTAAGTTCCCAATGGAGGATTTGTAACTATTCAGAAAATTGCTAGTATCATACAGCAGTGTTTGGCAAACTTGATGGGACATGTAAAAATTTCCTAAGTCATTTATTGTCAGTTTAGATTTCTGGCACATCTAGAATCTTTAAAAATGTAGCTTGATAAGGCCTTACCCTGAATATTAGGAGTTTTACGAGCATTTAACATGTGTTTATTTGTTTAATGTTACTCAGTCTCCTCATTTACAAAATGTCAGTATCTTCTCAGAATCTTAGTTTTGATATTCCAGGAAGAACAACTGATTAGACAGTTACAACACCTTGGCTAAAGTAGTACAATCTGAAATAATAATAATAATAGCATCAAAAGCAGCTTAGAAAATGACAGACTATTAATCTTCCACCTTTAACAGTATGAACTAGATTTTTGTGGTTACATAACACAATTTAAAATGAAGCAGAAAATTGTATGCAGTAAATTAGCCCTTGGTATGGTGAGAAAATTTTAAAAGGGTTGGGGGAAAAACATAGAAAAGAGGAAGAGATTAAAAGCCTGGAGGACAAAAGAGTACCATTAAAACTTTGGGAATTGATGAAGACAGGAGGGAAAGAGAGAAGGAAAAATAAGAACAACAAAAATAGAAACCATATTCACCCTTATGTAAAAACAAGGATAATCAAGGAAAAACCAAGCAAAACAGAACTAAACAAAACAACAACAAAAACAAACAAAAAACCAAGAAAAGAAAGGGGAAAAGAAGAAATTGTTCTTTTCAAAGCATCTCTGCTGTCACTGCTAGACAATGTGGGCAGAGTCCAGATCCAAGTTGATTAATCCCAGCAAGCCAGACATAGTTTATGGAAGGATAGTGGATAATCCCAGCAAGTCTTCACCTTTAGTTCTACTAATGTGCAGGATGGTTTCTGGCTATGAGGCTGAAACCAGATTTGTATAGCTTCCAATAGTCCAAGTGCCTTCTGCCTGCTGCTTGAGTATGGTTCCCTGACCTCCTGCTGACTAACCCTGTCACTGGAAGCCTCTAGATGGAGCTCACAGCTGTTTCAAGTTCTGAACTCAGTTGGCCCCTCTCCAAGATAGCTACCAGCAAATTTCCCTCTCCTTGGGGACATCTGAACAACTCAAGAGTCACTGCAGTGGGCTCTCTCCACTACTTTTGGTGTAGGCTTTTGGGGTTACCAGTGGTTACTGTGCACGTGCAGGTTTGAGCTGCCTCTCCCACACAGTGAGCCCGGGCTCAGGGAGAAGGTGCCGCCTGTGCCCTTCTTGACTAAAGTCTCTTTCTTTGCTCTTCCTGTGTGCTTCAATTCTAGCTTCTGGTCTTTCCTAGGTTGCAGGAACCCACTTTTGCCCTTCTCCTCTTTCTCCAGTTGCTATATTCCAGTTTCTGGACATAAGCTATCTCACAGGTTCCTTCTCTGCTGCTTACCACTCCACCATCTTCCCAGAAGTGGCAGCTATTTGATAAACTTTCATGAATTTTTTTTTTTGCCCTGGAAATTCAGAAATGTATACAACTCTGTTATAACTTACTGTGATGTAGTAATAACCATGCTACATTAGTATGTCACCTGCTTGTGATGATACACCATAGTGTGATCGTCCTTAAGTACCACAGCTTGTCAGAGTGTATCACATTACAAATTTCACAGTTAGAATCATTGCATCTTACAGATATCACTGAGATTCTAAATGTGCCCTTGAAGAAACTACAGTAATATTTTCTTCATGGAATATTTTATAACAGTTACAATTTCTGTTTCACATGAGTAGGTATTAAGGGATCATTTCATCATCAGACCTTTTCTGTTCATTGCCAGGCAGCCTCGTTAGCCCATACGCTGCCTTTGCAGAGCTTCTCATCTAGCAGCTGCAGCGGAGTAGCACGCTGCGTGTAGTGCCATGGTGAAGTGATGCAGCAGAAGGCAGACTGTTGCCTGAGTGTTGCTAGAGCCTCACTAGTGAGGTGATGCTGCTGTTGTAACTTGAAAAATGAGCAGCCAGCTCTTGTCGCTAACTTGTTTCCAGTCCTTCCCTAAAGTGTCTTTAAAAACTCAAGTATTTTTTGTTATGTAAAAATGGCTCCCTTTCAGTTTCCTAACTGGTTTCATCTTACTTGAAGGTGATAAAAAGAAACAAAATATAAATTAAAGAGTCATGCAGAGATTATCTGCCAAACTGACCTTCAGCCAATTTTAATTTTCTTACTCAAACCTTTTCAGTTTGTATCATTTTTGTCAGATAATTGAAATTCCGATATTGCCTTAAAATTTAGCTTGATTAATTCTCACTGGATCATAGTTCTTCCCTAGAGTAGGATGGGAGGGAGGGGGGGTGATAGCAGATGAAAGTGAGCTCAGGTGGGCTCATCTCTGCAGGAAAGTCTCTTCGTAGGGAGTGTTTGGTGTGGATGTTGGCAGTGGAGAAACAGATAACTACCAGCAGGGAAAGTGGCTGGTTTGCTGTTGTGTAAACTTGCACAGTATTAAATTTACTAGTGCCTGTGCATAATCATGGAGAACTCTTTCAAATAAGTGCAAATCTTAAGACACATTTGAAGAGAGTTGATTTTTTTTTGTTTGTTTGTGCTACTGAGGATTCAGTTCAGGTCCTTCACACTGAGCTAAATCCTTATTCCTTTATTATTATTTTTCATTTTGAGACAAAGTCTCATTAAGTTGGCCATTCTGGGGCCCAGCTTGCCATCCTCTTGCCTTAGCCTCCTAGACTATACCACCACACCTGGCTTACATAACAAAGTTTTTAAGTTCCCTCTAACTTCAAAAAATGTAAATTTGTGGCTAAATTTATTTCACTTATAGTTCCATCTTTTCTCCCTACTGTGGATCATTTTGAAACAATTCAATACATCATTTCATTTATCGAAATTACATTTATATAAAAAGATATAAGTTTTCACAAACACTTATTTATGATTTGGTACCTCTGGAAATGGTAACATTATTGCCACCATTCCAGTATGGATGTTAAGCAAAAGGTCTTTAGTGATTTAGAATCCATTTCATCTCAGAACTTACTCTGTGCCACTCACAATGTTATTCATGGATATTGTTATTCAGTTTTTACTATATTCCTCTATGAGGTGCAAACTTTTTATTTTATACATGAGGAAGCTGAGACCTAGAGAAACTGAAATGCGTTCAGGATCAAGTGACTCATAGTGTGATAGAGCTGAAACTGGAACTCAGGCCTATCCCTAACCTAAAAATGTTTCTGGGAGACATGACATTTATAAATAATAAGAAGGATAGCTGTCTTCTACCTTACACGCAGATTCTTAGTTTTGAATGAGTGGGATGTCTATAACCTGGTATCACTTCAATATAGTGGTTTTCAAAATAGAATCTACAGGCCATAGAAGATCCATGGAGTTTAAACTTTTTATAATAACTGTTATAGTCAGGGTTTGCAAGGGAAAAAAATTAGTACGGGGCATGTAATTTATAGAATTGTTTTATAATAGTCACCTAAAGAGTCAAACATCATCATTTTTACCTGAAAAATATTTGTAGTAATTTGTAGTTATTTAGACTTGGCAGACATTTTCTTGAAAATTAGTAAAATGAGATTGTCATTTCAAAGAAAACAGCTGCCAGTGTTGGATCCCAATAATAAAATTAGAATGTTCAAACAAAAATTAGAATTCTGAAAAAGTTGTACCTGGCACCATGAGTTTGCTTCCCAATAATTTTAAAACTTTTGTGGTAAGATAAATTATGTTAATAAATGGGGATTCTTGAAAATACTATACATCGAAATGTGTCAGTGTTTGGAACATGTGTCAAATGAATTTAATGAATCATTGTTTTTCAAATGACTAAAGAATAATGTTTCATAAATTGTACTATTTATGTTAACATGTAATGTATTCATTATTATATGTAAACAAACTAATAAATATTTTGGCTTTTCCTTAAAATGTGTTAGTATGATCTATATATAAAATTTTTTGAGTCCTTAATAATTTTCTAGGAGCCTTAAAGGGCTCTTTGACAGAGTTTAGGAACTGCTACTCTAATACCTTTTCAGGGGATGAGATAGGCAGTGATTATGAGCACATCTGTCTTACAAAGTTCACTGCATTTGAACTTTAAATATCTACTGTTTCTGCATTTGAAGTTTAAATATCTACTGTTTCTGCATTATGTCCTTACTTCCTTCCATCAATATAATCAGTACTTAGCTATGTTTGTATTATTCATGATTCCATTTAATAAATATTTATTGAGAATATAGTCACCAGGGGTTGAAAAGAAGGAGGTATATAGAATATATAAGTCATGGTTATTCTCTGTAGGAGCTCAAAGTCTCTAATCTGAAATGTCATAAGATGACAGTGTAACAGTACTAAATTGTTTTTAACTTTATTGCTAACCTTGCCTGGGAGTAGCTATCAAATAAATTTATTCTGATTGTGTTATTGCTTCATAACAAACTATTTAAAAACTTTGTGGCTTAAAATAAGTTTGTAATGATATCCCAGAGTGCTGCGAGTTAATTGGTTAACTGAATGATACTCTGAAATTCAGTCTCTTACATGTTTGTAAGTCAGAGAACAGCTAGGTTGGATACCTAGTATGGGCAGCTAGATGGATACCACCACCTCAGAGCAGTCAGCTGGGATGTCTATTGAGGCATTAATTAGAACACTTCAGTTCTGTGTGTGACCTTACCATGATGCTTGATCATCCCAGAGGTGCAGCCAGGTTCTTAATAGGGACTATCCCAAGAGTACTAGAAACTACAGTTTCTTAAAACCTAGCTCAGTTCTCTGAAGACATTACTGCTGCCATGTTTGACAGATCAAAAACAGGTCATAGTAACAGTCCAGATTCCAAAGGAGAGGAAGACCACAGAGGTGAACAAATGCTGGGAAGTGGTATCCCTTTGTGGCCGTCTTTAGATACTAGCTGCTAATAACACTGTTAAATTCAATGTCATAAATTAGTTGTGTAGCTGAGAAAATGAGTTATTTCATTCTTAAATTCTGGGTTTATGATCAACATCTGGATTTCCATTCAAAATAGACAAACTGAATCCATTCAAATGCTATTCTTTACATTTTTCCTTTTTTGTATAAATTATTTTTGAAATTTTCTCTGCTGGCTTTTTCCTATGTTCAATTTCTTTTGTTGAGAAGGCCATGCCCACTCTACAGTAGAGGTGTCTTTATCTACAGCTGGGGTAGTAAAGCAGAGTCACACGAAGTTCCTGGGCTGTGAATGCTCACGTGGCTATTTTGCTGCCCACGGAGGTCTCATCTTGGTCTGAGAAAATATAGGATGCTATCCTGTGATACGATAGGAAACTGATAGGAAACTTTTGCCCTCTCACAGTGGCATCTGCAGAAGTTCTGTGCAAAAGAGACTGAGAAACAACATTAAGTTTGGAGAGAGGAGCTCAAAGATTTCTTGGAAATGGCATTTATACAGCATTCTCACTCTCAGATTTAGTTGTGTATTCAACAGTGACTTGATGATCTTGCTGGAGGAAATTTGATAGGGGGGGTGCTTTAATAAAACCTCCCCTTGGTGGTGCTGTTGCACTGTAACTTCAAAAAGAACAGCTTTTTGTTGCTTATCTTTTTCAGCAAACATGTTATTAGACATTAAGGTGCACCAGGCCCTGTGCTAGACTACAGGGAACTTAAGACACAATTATTGTCCTCATAGTCTCATCCTAGCTAGAGATGATGTGTTCATAAAGCTCATGGTTTTAAGTTACTAAAAGGATGCTAAATAGCTCTTAAATATATAGTAGAAGGCACAATTTCATGCTAAAGAAAAATGCAACTGGCATGTCATTTTTATCTATCAAATTAGAAAAAAAATCTCTTTTCTAGGTATGTTAGAATAGATCCTCTCAAACTTTGCTGGTATATAAATTAATACAATTTCTATGAAGAACACTGATGGCAGTAATTGCCCAAATTCCAATACATTACTTTTCATCCAATAATCATGGTCTCATTTGTGCAAAATGACCAAGTACCTTTTTGGGGGGAAGTTTTTTTAAAAAAAATAATAGCAGAAAGTGTAACGCATGTACCCATCAAAGGTGTAAAGGTAGTGCACTGATAAAATAGACATTATGCAGCTGCTAAAAAAAAATATTGATGGGAGACACTCTGATATTATTTGGAAAAGTAATACTATACTTATTATGGAATGATATATAAAAATGTGATTAGTGAGAATAGGGGGAAGTAATATATTTTTAACACTGAATAATTTTATATTCATATAATGTAATATATTTTTATACAAAAGCCATGCCATATATAAAATTTTGTTGACATTTTCTTATATATATGAGTGCATATACAGTCTGTAATATATTATCTGTGTTGAAACAAAATATTGGTATAGTGTGATGGTTTCAAAATTCAGATTTTATCCAAACAATATTAATATATACTTGAGCATATCAGGTTGCTTGTTTATATGTATGTATACATACATACATACATACATACATACATACATATAGTTCAGGGAGAAAATCTCTGTGCATGCATAAATTAGCAATTACAAACATGATGGTATTTCTAGTGAAATTTTGTTTCCTTTTGTTTTTTTGAGACAGGTTCACTATGTAGTTCAGGCTGGCCTTGAAATTGTGACAGTCTTCCTGTCTCAGCCTCCAAGTGCTGGAATTACAGTGTGCACCACCACACCTGGTGATGGTAGTATTTCTAGCTGTGTGGTATTAGGAGATTACCTAACCTTTCTTTTGTGTACAATCCAACATTTAAACTAAAGAATGTGGATAATAATACCTACTTGGTGGAGTTATTTTGAAGGCTTAATCAGTCAAACAGGAAACTATTTAGAATAATGTTTCATATATTTAAATGTTAGCCAACCCTTCTCTCAAAAGGATAAGCCATCAACAAGTGCTTATGAATGGTTTGAGGCTCCCAAGTGATAGGTAATAATAATTATTCAGAATGAAGTCTGTCTCTTGCCTACATTGTTGATGGGAATGATAACTAGTACTACCGCTATGGAAATCAACTGAAGAAGCTTAAACTAGAAATTCCATTTGACCCAGCTTTTCCCTTTCTAAGTATCTTCCCTTATAGGTATCTTGTCCTTTTGATACTGCCCCTAAAGTGACCCTTAAGAATAGTTTGCTTAATAAAATTTAGCACTTGGAAAATACACAGATGAATGGCTGCAGATAGTGCAGGTAAAGCTAGTCAGCAGGGAAGAAGGTGTTCTCTCTGGGAGAGCAGGCATGAGATAAGGGACTGCAGTTTCCTAGACCTTACTAGATTATATTAACAATGAGGACATTTATTTGGTCTTCCCTGGTCTACCTGTGTTCATGTTGTGTTCATCTACTACCTTGGAGTCAGGAGGTTCCTCATACCCAATTCTCCTACATGGTTGCCTTTTTAGAGGCAATCAGTTCACATTTTTCCATTTACTTATATCATTATTTTTTTGTTCGACAAATGATAAAACCAAGGAAAATAAAACAGAAGGAAAACAGTAAAAAAAATAAACCAGTATAATTTGTTACAGGATTTCAAAATGTTACATAACCAACAATAGTTGCCATGATTCCTTTTGTTGTCTTCAAAATAGCTGCAGATACTTTTGGCCATAGTAAAAATTGAACAGATCAGAATAAAATAAAAGCAATAAAGCCAAAACAGTGCATGCAATAAAGGACTTCAAAACGGGCGACTGGTAAATCCAAAATGGCTACCATAATATGTCTTGTTATCTTTCAAATAGCTGTTCATGCCACCAGATTTAACATAATCAAACAAAAGAGAATAAAACCCAACAAAACAAAACAATGAAAATGATATGGTTTCCCAGTTGGGATCACTTCTGGCGAGGCCTGGATCTCTGCCCCTGCAGTCTGGCAATGGTGCAGACTCAGGGAGAGAGGCTTGGGTATGGCTGTCCCCACTCCAGCAGCAGGCACATGGCGCTGCTTTCCAGGTGGGGATCACCTTGTGGTGAGGCCCCTGGTTCTCTCCCCCCGCAGTGCATGAATGGTGTAGTACATTATCATTTTTAAAAGGCTTTATTTACATTTCTTGTTAATTGTTAACTTGTTCTTAGAATTTATCCCAGCCTATTTCCCTTTCTGAGTTACCATTTGTACAGCAATTTCTTCTTTCCACATACTACACTTTTTTTTTTTTTTTTTAAGACAGGGTCTCAGCATGCAGTTCAGGCTTCCTTGAACTCACTTTGTAGCCCAGGCTAGTCTTGAACTTGCAGAAATCCTCCTGCCTCAGCCTCCTGAGTGCTGGGATTACAGGCATGCCTGGCCACTACAGGCTTTTGTTAGGTGAAGTATATTAGGTAAAATAGGAACAGTTCAGAAATGCCAAAAATATGACTAAAGATGCCCACTTAAATATTTTTTCATTTGCATTTTAATGGATATTTCATTGGCTATACCATCACATGAAGAACTGGAAGTCTTTCCTAATAACTAGATTTTAATTTTTAGATTATTCGGAGTAAAAGTGAATAAAACATTCCAGAACCATGAAAGTGTTAATTCTGCTCCTTATTTATACCTTGGATTTCTCATGTATGACATATATTTGTAATATATATATTATATATATATTTCTCATATATATAATATATATTTCTTATATGATATATATAATATAAATTACCATGTAATATTTAAGCTCACGTGTCTGATTTATTTTACTTAATATTACAGTCTCAAAGTATATTCATTTACCTATGAATGACTCATTTATCCTTTGAGGAAAAGTATTAATGCTCTGTTGTGTATAAATTCTTTATCCATTTGTCTGTTGATGGGTGCATGTTGTTTCCAAGATTTAGCTGTTGTGAGTTGTGCTGTTATAACCATGGGTCACTGTAACTCTTTTTGGGAAGATACCTAGAAAGGGAAGAGCTGGGTCAAATGGAACTTCTAGTTTATGCTTTTTGAGCTGATTTCCATAGTGGTAATACTAGTTTACATTCCCACCAACAATAAAGAAGTCTCCCTTTCACTAGCCTTGCCAGCATTTGTTGCTTAATTTCTTTCTGGAATAATATAGCATTTCAGTATTGCTTTAATTCATATTTCTCTAATGACCAGCAGTAATGAACATTTTAAATATATTTATTGGCCATTTCTACTTCTAAGAAGTGTCTGTTCATTTCAGTTGGCCATTTTTTGATTGGGCTTTTCTTTTGATGGGGTCTAATTTATAGATATTAGTCCTAGCTGGCAAAATTTCTTCTCATTCTATATGTTCTCTCTTTACTTTGTGGATTGTTTCTTTTGCTATGCAGGAGGTAGGGGAATCTTTTTCAGATGGGAAGGGGAACGAAGGGCGAAGGGAAGGGAAAAGAGCAGGAAAGAGGATTAAAAATAGAATTGGAAAAAGTTGAAGATAGAGTTTTTGCAGATGGGAAGGGGATGGAGGGATGGGAAGATTGAGGGTGAAAAAAGAATTGGTATATGTTGTGAACCAGTACCACTTCCCCACAATGGATGTGATCATTATAAAAGGTGAAAGATTTATATGATCTGTGAATTGATGTGATCATTATAAACTGCAAATGTAAAACGATATTTATCCTGGTATTTTATGCAAATTTTTAGATCATTTTATACAAATTTTTGGATCATTTAAATCATTAAATCAGAAGTCAAATGTCTGGTTTTATTTTTTTTTTAATTTTACAGAGCATAAAACAAAAGAGGACAGAACAAAGCAGATCAGAACATAACATTGTAAGCTACACAGCACTTCACAATAAGACAACCAGATATTAACAGTAGCTACCATAATGTGTTGTTCTTTTCATCATGCATTATATAATCAGTTCTCATACACTGTATAAATTATACTCATGCATGAGTCTCTACATGTACTTCTCTCCTTTCTGTATTAGAAGGTAAGAAAAAAAAAAAACTTAGCAAGACAAAGCAAAACAAATTCCTAGAAAAAACATGAAACAAAACAAACAAGAATACTGAATAGAGCAACACCATTAATAAGAACAAAGCAAAACAGTGATAAAAGTATTTGCCTTCAAAGAGATGGTAGAAGAAAATCCCCCCTATTTGCTACACTGCATATGGTCAACTTCTTAAGAGATGTCTGGATCACTAGCTCCCACTTGCTAATGGGGGGTGGGGTTGGGGGAGCCGGGATAGGGGTGGTGATGATGTCCACTTCTCAGCCCGCTCACAACTGCTCACCAGGGAGGGGAGTGGTTGCATTGGTTTCCTGGCGTCGTGGGTCCCAGCATGGTGCGGGTCTCAGGAGACACCAGTGGTTTCCACCCTGGGCTGCTGAAGCCTGCCACACTCACAGCTGCTTACCAAGGTTTTAAAATGAAGGTTGAAGTAGTATTTAAAAACTTTGCTTGCAGAAGTCCAATTCTTGATAAAAAGGAAAAGATAACAAAGATTCTATAGAATATTTTTATATTAATTTATGAAACAAATTAACAGTGATAAAAGATTTTAGGCATTTTTCAATTTGTAAGTATTTTTCTCTTTCACAGCCATAAATAGTAGTTATTTGAGATTGTATTTTTCTTTCTTACCTACCATTCATACCTGTTTGCTAATATATACTGATTAGCTTTATTGTATCCCATAAGTAATGACTAACCTTGACTGCTCCACAGTGTTGGAAAATGTAATATTATGCTATATTTAAAAGTTTTTTTCTTAATATTGTGTCATAGATGTCAAACTAAGTTTGATGTATCATGTACCTCTCATTATCACAACTTAAAAAGTGGGAATAGACCTTATTAAAGAGTATGTGTGATCATCACACCTATTTTTTAAAAAATGCTCACAATTTGCTGTAGTATATTGTATTAGCTTCTGTTATTCTTTAGTTGTTGACAATTGCACTGTTATGTATTGAAAGGATTTCAGCACATGTATCATTAGATTTAGATTCAACTGTGAATAACAGAAAAGTAAACAATATGAGTGGCTTAAAGGAGAAAAAAATTTTTTTTCTAAGTATAAGTCCAAAGCAGTCCTTCTAGGACTTAATAAGGAGGCTCTGTTTCAAGGTGTCTGTATCAGTTTCCACTTACAGCTGTAACAAATTACCAAAACTTAACTGCTTGAAACAACACAGATTTATTGTAGCCAGATTCTGTCTTAGCTTGAAATCAAGTTGTTGACCTGTTGTATTCTTACAGGGAGGCTTGAGGAAAAAATCTGCTTCAGCCTTGTTCAAATTATTGGCAGAATCCAATTCTTTGTGACTGTAGGATGGGGGTCCTCCTTGATTAACTGGCCCTTCTTAGCTGCTGGAAGCCTCTCCTGTGTCCTTGCACATGGGCCTCTATATAACAGTACTCAATGGCTTATCAAATGGCTCTTCTTATGCTCAGAGTCTCCCTGACTTCTGCTACCTCTCTCTGATTCTACACAGATAATGTTCTCTGCTTATATATCACATCTTCATTGTTCATTCGTACATTATCTAGGTTGATTCCATATCTTAATTATTATAAATAGTGCTGTGTCAAACATGGAACTGCAGATGCCACTTTAACATTCTGATTTCAGTTCCTTTGAATATACTGTATATCTAGTAGTGGGAATTTCTATATCATATGTCCTGTTTCTAATGTTCTCGATGAGCCTTTGCACTGTTTCCCACAATTGTTTTTAATAATTTACATTTCTACCAGCAATACATTAGAGTTCCCTATTCTCCACACCCTTATCAGTATTTTTTTTTTGTCTTTTTGTCATTTTAACTAGGGTGAAATGATAACTCATTGAGGTTTTGATTTGTAATAATGATTAGGGATGAATATGTTTTTTATATACTTATTGTTCATTTGTGTAGCCTCACTTGAGAAGCGTCTAATCAGGTGATTTACTCACTTTCTAAAAGTTAGTTTGTTATTGTTGCTATACAGTTTTTTATATATTCTGGAAATTAGTCCTTTGTTGAAAGAATAGTTTATAAATATTTTCTCCCACTCTGTGTTGTCGGTTCACTATGTTCATTGTTTCATTTGCTTTTTTAGTTTGTTATAATCTCATTTGTCCTATTTTGCTTATGTTGCCTGTGCTTTTGGAATCTCATCCAAAAAATCTTTGTCCAGACCAATGTCCTGAAGAGGTTTTTCTTGTGCTTTCATAATTTCTGGTTTACATTTAAATTTGATCAATTTGAGTAGATTGTTGCATAGAGTAAGAGAGAGGAAGCTAATTTATTTCTTCTTTTTCTTTTTTTTTTTTATCGGTACCAGGGATCGAACTGACGACTGTGTGCTTGCCAGGCAGGTGCTTATGCTGCTGAGCTAAATCCCCAGCCCTAGTTTATTTCTTCTACACCATTTATTGGAGACTTCCTTTCCTCAGTATATGTTCTGCTATCTTTGCTGAAAGTGAGTTGGCTCCAAATATGAGGATTTATTTCTTAGTTTTCTGTTCCACTGGTGTGCTTGCTTGCTTATTTATTTATTTACAATAATATACCATATGAATTACTATTACTTTGTAGTATATTTTGAGCTCACCTCTGATTTTATTCCCTTTGTTCAAGATTACTTTGAGTACTTGGGGTCTTTGTAGTTCCCAGCAGATTTTAAAAATATTTTTTCTATTCCTGTGAAGACTTGTCATTGATATGTTAATAGGAATTGCATTGAATCTGTAGAGTATTTCGGATAGTATGGACATTTTAACAGTTCTTTTGGCAGGGCGTAAGCACTCGCCTGGCAAGTGTGAGATTGCGAGTTCCAACCCCGCAGTTCTTTTGGCAATATAGGCTCTTCAGTAGTTCTTTTCATCCATGAATGTGGACTGTCTTTCCACATTTTTTGTGTCTTGTTCCGTTTCTTTCTTCAGAGCTTTGTAACTTTCATTGTAGAGATAACTGCAATTCACTTCCTTGACCTATCTCATTACATTTTGTAACTATTATGAATAAGATCACTTTCTTGATTTTTTTATCTCAGCAGTTTCATTATTAGTATATTAAAAGCTACTGATGTCATGTATGGTTTCATATGATGATTTCATATCCTGCAACTTTACTGAATTTGAGTTCTATTTGGGTCTTCTCTTTCTGCTGGTTAATCTAGCCAAGTGTTTGTCTATTTTATGTTTTCAAAAAATTTTATTAATCATGCATATATTTTAAGTCTATTTTATATATTTCTTTTACTGGTCTTTGTTCTTTCCTTCATTCTACTAGTTTTGATTTTGGCTTGGTCTTGCTTTTCTAGTACCTTGAATTTCATCATTAGATAGTTTTTTGGAATCTTCCTATGTTTTGGTATATTCACTCATTATAAATTTACCTCTTAGTAATTCTTTTGCTGTGCCCCACAGATTTTGGAACATTGTATTTTCATTTTTGTTTCAAGGAGTTGTTAAATTTCTCTTTAAAGTTTTTCAGGAATTCATTGGTCCTTCAGAGAATGTTTAATTTCCATGTATTTTTATGATTCGTAAAGTTCTTGTAGATATATGGTTCTGTTCCATTATGATCAGAGACATTACATGCTAAAATTTCTTTTCTTTTCTGAGTTGAATCCATGGTCTCTCCTCTGAGCTATGTCCCCAGACCCTTTAAGTTTTTTTGACAGTATGTCACTAAGTTGCTCAGTTTTTGGGCTTGAGCTTGTGATTCTCCTATTCAGCCTGGCAGAGTGCTGGGATTTATCCTGGTTATGGTTTTAATTTTTTAAAAATTTGTTGAGACTCCTTTTGTGGCCCAACATATGTATCTTATCCTGGAAAAATACCCCATAAAATGATGAAAAGAATGTGTATCTGCAGCTATTAGATGCAGTGTTCTGCAAATGTCTATTTGTCTATAACAATTCCATGTTTCTTTGTTTTGTGTGTGTGTGGTAAAATTTCCATTTATGAAACTAGTTTAGTTTAGAGCCTAGCTCTCCTTTGGTATCTAATAATGTTTGCTTGATTTATTTGAGTGCTTCAGTATTGGTACATAAATATTTACAATCATTTTGCCTCTTGTTGAATAGATCCCTTTATCACTGTTTCTCTTTGTAGTTTTTAAGTCTATTTTGTCTAATATAAATATAGGTAATCCTTTTTGCTGTTGATTTTTGTTTATATAGTATGTCTTTTTCTATCCCTTTTCTTTTAGTTTTATGTCTTTACTGGTGAAATGAGTTTTAGTAGTAGGCAGCATATTGTCGAATTTAGTTTTGTAATCCATTAAATCAATCTGTATCTTTAATTAGAGAACTTAATATGTTTACGTGTAATGTTATTGTTTATGACAAAAGACATACTCTTGTCATTTTGTTGATATTTTCTGGTTGTTTTGTATATCTTTTGTTCCTTTCTTATTGTTTATTTCTATGATTTGTTGGTGCTCCATATTTGTTGGTTATCTTTTCTTTTTTTATTTTGAAAAGCAAAACAAAAAAAGGGTATAAATGATACAGAATTTCAAAAAAGAAAAAAAAAGAGTATTAACACTAGTTAATATATTGCACATTGTTATCTTAGAACTAGTTCGGATTACAAAATCTAGATACAAGAGTGATCAGTCAAACAAGGACAGCACAAACTGTTCTTTTTGATGAACTAAGAAAGATTAGTAGTGTAGGTTTCTATCCAGCATACATATACATACATAAATTTATATATGCTTACCAACATACATAAAATTTTTTTCTTTTTTCCCTTTCCCCTATCCCAATAGTTCTGTCCTTCTGAGCACTTCCTTTCTCTTTCATTATTACAATCTCTATTGTTTGTTTTAGGTCTTACTACTCTTTCAGATTTTTATCATTTTTTTATACTAGGGAGACAATGTGATATTTATAAATGTGAGTTTGATTTATTTCACTTATGAATATGGTCTCAAGTTGCCTCCATTTACCTGTAAAGGCCTCAAGACCATCCTTTTTATAGCTGAGTAATATTCCATTGTATAAAAATACCACATCTTTTTTATCCATTCTACAGTTGATGGGCATTTTGCTTGTTTCTAAGACTTAACTATTACAGTTTGTTCTACTGTAAACATGGGTGCACATACATCGTTGAGCATTATACTTTCAATTTTTCCAGGAAAATACCCAGAAGAGGAATAGCTGGATTAAATGGGACTTCCAATCCTTGTTTTTTGAGGAATCTCCACCGTGGAAGTGTGTCTACACTCCCACCAACAATGGAGCAGTATTCCTTTTTCCCCATAGCCCTGCCAATATTTGGTATCAGTTGATTTCTTCATGGTAGCTATTCTTTCTGGAGTGAAATGGAATCTCAGTGTTGTTTTAATTTGCAATTCTCAAATGACCAGAAATATGAAGGGTGTGGCTTCTCTTATTTCTCTTTCAGATGTTGAGCATGTCTTCTTGTATTTATTTGTGTTTCATTATCTGAGAAATGTGTATTCATTTCAGATGACCATTTTTGGATTGGGTGTTTGAATTGGGGGACCTTAATGTTTTTCAGTTCTTTATATGTTCTAGATGTAAGTGCTTTGTCTCAGGGACAGCTGACTAAAATTCTTTCCCATTCTGTGAGTTTTCTCTTTTTCTTTTCTTTCTTTTTTTTAAATCGGTACCGGGGATTGAACTCACTACCTCACGCTTGCAAGGCAGGCACTTATGCCACTGAGCTAAATCCCTAGCCCCTCTGTGAGTTTTCGCTTCACTCTGTTGGTAATTGCTTTTGAAGTGCAAAAATTTTTTAATAAGACAAGATATCAGTTGTTGATCCTGAAAGGTACTTCCCTTGCAGTTTGCGTTTTGTTCATGAACTCTTTGCCTATCCCCATGTCTTCAAGATTTCTACTTACTTTGTTTTCCAGTAGATTTAGTGTTTCTGTTTTGATATTTAGATCTCTGATCCATTTTGACTTTAGTTTAGTGCATGGTGATAAACATGGGTCTAGTTTTAGTCTTTGGCATGTGGAAAGCCAATTTTTCCAGCACTATTTATTAAATAGGCTATCTTTCTTCCAGTTAACATGTTTAGCCCCTTTGTCAAAGATAAGATGGCTAAGTGTCTTTGTAGTTGTGTCTGCATCTTCTAATCTGTTCCATTGAACCTCTGGTCTGTTTTTTAGCCAGTACCGTGTTGATTTTATCACTGTAGATTTGTAGTATAACTTCAAGTCAGGGATTGTGATACCTCCTGCCTTGCCTTTGTTGCCCAGAATTGCCTTTGCTATTCTAGGGTCTTTTCTAGGTCCAGATGGATGTTAGGAATGATTTCTCTAGATCTGTGAGATATGCTAGTGGTATTTTGATTGGAATTGCATTAAATCTGTATAACAATTTTGGAAGAATGGCCATTTTCACAATATTTATTCTTCCTATCCATGAACAAGGAATGTCTCCATTTTCTGAGATACTCTTCCATTTCTTTCCATTCTTCAGGGTATTATAATTTTTGCTGAATAGATTTTTTACTTCTTTTGTTAGATTTATTCCTAAGTATTTTGTTTTTTTGGATGCTATTGTGAAGGGTGTGGCTTCTCTTAATTTCTCTCTCAGTAAGTTTGTTGTTTATGTATAGGAATACTATTGATTTTTGAGTGTTGACTTTGTATCCAGCTGTATTACTGAATTTAGTTATTATACCTAGGAGTCTTTCAGTGGAGTTTTGGGGGTCTTCTAGGTAGAGTATCATGTTGTCTGCAAATAATGATAATTTAACTTCTTTTCCTATCCTTACTCCTTTTATTTCTCTCTCTTGTCTAATTGCTCTGGCTAGTATTTCCAGCATTGTATCAAATAGCAGTGGTGATATTGGACATCCTTGTCTTGTGCCTGATTTTAAGGTAAAGGCTTTCAGTTTTGGGCCATTTAATATGATGCTGGCTGTTGGTTTATCATAGATGGCTTTTATCATATTGAGGTAAAGAAATCTATTCCAATTCTCTGTAAAGTTCTTATGAATGAGTGTTGTGGCTTATCAAAAGCTTTTTCTGCATCTATAGAAATGGTCATGTGATTCTTACTTTTGGCTCTTGATACGGTGGATTACATTTATTAATTTACGTACGTTGAACCATCTCTGCATGCCTGGGATGAATCCCATTTGGTAGTGGTGTATAATCCTGATGACTTGCTGCATTCTGATTGTCAATATTTTATTGAGAATTTTGCATCTATGTTCATTAGGGAGCTTGGCCTGTAGTTCTGTTTTTTGGTTGGGTCTTTCTCTGGTTTTGGTATTAGAGTAATACTTGCTTCCAGGAATGAGTTAGGGAGAATTGCTTCCCTTTCAATTTCACTGAATAGTTTGAGGAGTGTCAGCATTAAGTCTTCCTTGAATTTCTTGTAGAATTCCACAGTGAATCCATCAGGACCTGGGCTTTTCTTCATTGGTTAGGTTTTAATTACATTTTCAATTGCATTAGTTGAAATTGGGTTATTCAGCAGTTTTATATCTTATTGATCCAGCTTTGGTAATTCATGTTTCTAGGAATCTGTCCATTTCTTCTGTGTTATCGAACCTATGAGAGTAGAGGTTTTTGAAGTAGGTATTGTTGATCTTCTGTATTTCCACAGAGTCTGTAGTGATTTCACCATTTTCATTCCTTATTACATGAATTTGAGTTTTTTTTTTCCTTTTTAAAATAAGGTTGGCTAGGGGCTTATAAATTTTATTTATTCTTTCAAAGAGAACCAACTGTATGATTCACTGATTCTTTGTCTTGTTTTCTTAGTCTCTATTATGTTGATTTCTCATTTCTTCTATGAGCTTTGGGCTTGACTTGCTCTTCTTTTTCTAGAAGTTTGAGGTGTAACATTAAGTTGTTTATTTGTGTTCATTCTGTTTTCTTAATAAGACAATTTATTGCTATATATTTCCCTCTTATGACCGCTTTCATTGCATTCCACAGGTTCCAGTATGTTGTATATGCATTTTTATTGAATTGTAGGTATTGTTTGATTTCTTCTTTAATTTCACCTGTATCCCATTGATTGTTCAAGAGCTTGTTTCTTAATTTCCATATGTTTATGTAGGTTTTAAAGTTTCTTTTGCCATTAATTTCCAATTTCAGTTAACTATGGTCAGATAATATGCATGGGATAATTTCAGTCCCTTTGCATTTATTTAAGAACATTTGGGGGCGCTGGGAAAACAGGCAACCAGCACACTGCTCTGGTAAGTAGCTGTGGTCTCCCAAGCCTCAGCCGCCCCAGGGAGAGAACCATATCAGCATTTCCTAAGATCCACGCCATGTGAGAACTTGCGGTGCTGGGAAAACAGGCAGCCAGCAAGCCGCTCTGGTGGTGGCTGTGAGTCTACTGGCACACAGGCTAAGAATCAAACATCCATCTCATCCCCCCACCAGCAAGTGAGAGCCAGAGATCTGAGCATCTCTTACAAGTTTGACTACATGCAATATAGCAAATAAGGGAGATTTTCTCCTGCCATCTCTTTGAAGGCAAATATTTTTATCTCTGTTTTGCTCTGTTCTGATCAATGGTATTGCTCTATTCAATATTCTGTTTTTATAATTTTGGTATTTCCTTCAATATTGCTCTGCCTGATTGAAGGAACAACTATTGTGAAGAAAACCAGATGTACTATTGTGCCTATTGCTGTTATCCTAGTAACCTGCTGTGAGGTTCTGTACCAATTTCACTGCACTGCCTCAATTGGCTTTGTCCTGTCTTGTTCTGCTGTATTTTACTACCTTCAAAATCAAATCAAATCAAATCAATCAAATTTAAAAATAGTAAATAACAACAAAACAGATCACTAAGGTAGTGAGCAACCTTAAACATGATATAACTAAACTGATAATGGACTTAAAAAGCAAAAGGAAGAGAAGAGAGTGCTCTGGAGGATATAGCTACGTGTATGTTTGGGTATGTAGGATTGATAACCATGTTGCTAAGTTTTTGTTGGATTGTGAACAGAACTGTTTGCAGCCTCACTGTTTGAATGTCCACTTTGTATGCTTTAATTTTGTAACTTGAACAACTATATCCAGGAAGACAATGTGTAATATATCAACTAGTGATTTCTTACTGTTTGTTTTTTTTTGAAATTCTATATTGTTTCTACCTTTTTTTCTGTTTTGATTTTTTTGTCCCTCTCTTTAAATAAAAATTTTTTAGAAAGAATATTTTATGGGCTGATATTTTAGAGAATGTCCCATGCACAGCTAAGAAGAATGTGTATTCTGATGTGGTTGGTTGGTGTCTTGGTTACTTTTCTCTTGTTGTTGAAACAAAATACCTGATATCCAAAATTAGGGAAGTAAAGTTTTATTTCTTACAATTCTTAGAGGTCTCAGTCCATACTCAAATGGCTACAAGACGGAGTGGCATGGCTGGGGGGCAGCCATTCATGGCTGCCACAAACATCAAATCAGGAACCAGTGAGAAAGACACACCTTCTTCCTGCCATTACAGTGTATACTGGCTCCACCCCTGGGTAGGTGTAGCACTGACACCACCAATCCAAGCACTGGACAGTGAATCAGTCACAAATGCTAGATTTGGCTACATCCAATATTGCATGCAGTGTGTGGGGGCACTGACATAAACAATGACAGAACACTGTAAACATCTACTAAGTCCATTTATTTACAGATTCAATTCAGTTCTGTTATTTCTTTGCCAACTTTTTGTCTGGTTGATCTATCTCTTTGTAACAAGGGGATATTAAGATCCCCTAGTATAATTGTGTTACTACAGATTTGGTTTTTCATGTTTATTAGCATTTGTCTTATATAATTGAGTGCTCCTGTACTTGGTACATATAAGTTTATGATTGTTAGCTCTTCCTCTTGAATTATTCCCCTGACAAGTATGTAGTCACCTTCTTTATCTTTTTTGACCATTTTTGGTTGAAGTTTACATTGTCTGCAAACAGAATGGCTACCCCTGCTTTTTTCTGGGTTCCTGTCACATGGAATATTGTTTTCCATCCTTCAACTTTTAGTCTATGAGTTTCCTTCTGAGTCAGATGTATTTCCGGTATACAGTATATTGTTGGATCCTGTTTCTTGATCCATTCTGTCAACCTATTTCTTTTAATTAGTGAATTGAGGCCATTTATATGGATGGATATAATTGATATGTACTGGCTCAACTTTGTCATGTTATTTTCCTGCTGTTGGTTTTTTGCTTTTCTCTCTTGTTTAATTGCTTGTCCTGCCTGGTGGTTTCTTTCTGTTGTTGTTTTGGAGATTGTGGTCATATTTATCTCTATCTAGTATGTCTTTCAGTACTCTAAGGTTGGTTTGGTGGACATGAATTTCTTCAGTTGTTCTTTGTCATGGAATTATCTTATTTATCCATTAAATTTCAAAGAAAGTTTTTCAGGGTACATCAAACTGGGTTAAAAGTTGTTTTATTTAAGGACTTGAAACACTTGACTTCCAGTTCATCTTAACTTGAGGGTTTGTGCTGATAATCCTGCCATGATTCTAATAAGCTTTCCTTGATGGGTGAGTTGCGTCTTTTGTCTAACAGCTTTTAGCATTCTGTTTTTATGCTGAATTTTTGAGATCTTAACTCTTATATGTCTGGGTGTAGATTTATTTTGGTTATGACTGGCATTCTATTTTCCTCACTTACCTGTATATGTGATTCTTTTCCCATGTTTGGGAAATTTTCTGCTATTACTTCTGCAAATAGTTTATTGATGTCTTTTACATTGACTCCTGCATCTTCATTGATGCCTATCAATCTTATATTGTTTCTCTTTGCATTGTCCTGAAGCTGTTAAATTGTTACTTTTAAAAGTTCTTTCCTTACATGATCGCTAGCTACAATTCTGTCCTCAGGGTCCAAAATTCTATCCTCAGCTTCATTCAAATGGTTTTGTCAGCTTTCAGTAGAATTTTTAAACTACTAGATATCTCTTTGAATTTGTTTCATGCATTCTATTTCTTTTCTGTATTTTTCAAGATCATCATCTTCCCATGCTCCTGTATTTTTTTATCTATATCTTCTCTAGCTACGCTGAGCAACTCCCTTTATTAAGGCTGTCATAGAGAGATCCAAGATGGCCGATTGAGATGTAGCGCGATAGCCTCTCTGAGAAAAGCAACTCAAATGCTGGAATCTGACACCATGGAGAGGACCTTATGAAAGGAGAGGAATTCTTGTGACCCAGGAAAAAACTGAGGAAAAAGTTAAAAAAAAAAAAAGAAGAAGAAGAAGAAGGAGAAGGAGAAGGAGAAGAAGAAGAAGAAGAAGAAGAAGATTAAGAAGAAGAAGAAGAGGAAGAAGAAGAAAGAAGAAGAAGAAGAAGAAGAAGAAGAAGAAGAAGAAGAAGAAGAAGAAGAAGAAGAAGAAGAAGAAGAAGAAGAAGAGGAAGAAACATGGATGGAGGACTGGATCTGGGCATGCTCCAGTAGCTGTGCTGGATGCATCTTGGAGTCTGGTGACTCATGATCAAGTTGGGGTCATGGCCCTGCTGAGAGCAGGGGTTGCTGAATTCAAAACCCTTGGCAGGAGGAGGCACTGCAATGGGGAGTGGAGATGGTGAGCAGAGCTGCACGGACTTTGGTGAACGCTGGGGACTGGATTCCCCAGAGCGAGATCACCAGCAGGACAACATATTGGATATGGGCAAGTCAGGCTTGAAGCAATGGCTGAGGTGGCTTCTGTCAGTGGCTCCTGGCCCAAAGTGGATTGGTGGGATCTACTTGGGCTGGGCCATTCCCCAGATCAAGGCACAATAGCCAGGGACGAGGCTGTCCTGAACCTATGACATCCACAGGGCACAGTCTAACATGCTGAAGTCACTCACTGGTTGAGAGAGGAGGGTCTGGCCCACACCGCCACCCCTGCGTGCACCTCACAGATCAACAGCAGATAAGGGAGAGCAGCACTGCCCTAGCCAGTAAGCTGCAGAGGGACTTAAGGCAGTATGTAAAGGTCTAGACACCTCCACTGTTCACCTGTCTGAGGGAAACCAGAAGCATGACAAGACAGAAACAGCAAAAGGCCTTCAACTGCCAACCCAGAGAAAATAAGCCCAGGAGGGGTGAGTACAGAGGAGATTGAGGGCAGCAGACATGCAGTATCAGACACAGCCTCATTGGAAATAAAGAAATACTTCTGTGACCTCATCGACGAATTTAAATCTGAAATTCTAACTCAGGTGAAGCAAGATATAAGAAGATTAGTAAAAGAAACACTGTACTCCTCAAGAAGTCACAAATGGAAGAATGGAGAAACCCAGAGAAAGAAGAGAAGCCTTTGATGCAGAATATAAACAAAATCTAGAATACATGAAACAGGTCCAATAAGAATATCAGGAAATTAAAAACTCCATTGAAAGCTGGCAAAGCTTCTTAAAAGAAACTAAAGACAGACTTTTAAAACTTGAAGATAGCTTTGCAATGTATAATCACAAAAGGAAGGATCTCTTAAAAACAAGGAACCAGAAAGTAATGATACAAAGGCTAGAAGACGATAAGAGGATTTATAATTTAAGAATAAAAAATCTGAACGAAGAAGCAGGGACAAATACAAATGAAATAAAAAGGCTATTCACAGAAATAATTAAGGAAAACTTCCTAAGCATATGAAGTGATGTTCAGATATATGAGGCATAGAGAACTCCAACTAGCTACAACCAAAACAAATCTACACCCAGACATATAATAGTCAGATCCCAGAAATCCATCACAAGAACAGAATATTAAAAGCAGTCAGAGAAAAGAAACAGATTACGTATAAAGGAAAACTCATCAAAATCACAGCAGACTTCTTGATGCAAACTATCAAATCAAGAAGAGCTTGGAGCCCTGAAAGAAAATAACCTCCAACGTCCAACCCAGATTGATGTACCCTGCAAAACTGTCTCTCAAAATTAATGGAGAGACAAGATATTTCCACGACAAAGAGGAACTGGGGGAGTTTGTGACCACCAATCCAACCCTGCAAAGAATACTGAAGAACATTCTAGAGAGAGAGAGAAGAAAATCACCAGGATTCCAGGAACAATGACAGGAAGGCCTCAATGAAAGTGGGATGAAGGAGAAAAGTAAACAACAATGACAGAAAAATAGCATAGCTGAGATGAGACAAAGAAGATTGGCTATATCACTGTTTTGTCTTGACTGATCTGATATGCTTGAGGGTGTCAAGTCTGTGAATAGGGGCAACTACTCTGGGGATGGCAGGATTCAATAGGATTCCTATTCTGGCTTGATTATTAACTGCCTTTGAAGTCCTATAATGTCTCCAATGTTCAGTTTTTATTAATAGTGCTATGTACCACTAAGTTTAATTATACTATGCCTGATGATATAGACTATTTTATTGAAAATAACAGGAGACATCATGGTGACAACCATAAATCACCTAGTATTGTGGTTTTATATGTCCTTTTCATGTTTCTCTAGGAATTTGTATTGTTGACTTGTTTTGGTTTGTTTTTCCCTCTAATACAGAAAGGCTAGGTATGCATGTAGAGACTTATACATGTATAGAACTTCTAAACAGTTTATGAGAATTGATTATAGTTATTGTAAGAAAAGAGAGAGGAAAGTATTCTAAAGGATATAACTGCATGTATGTTTGAGTTTCTAGGATTGATGACCATAATACTAAGTTTTTTGTTGGATAGATGAAGAGAGCTGATTGCAATCTCACTGTTTAAATGTCTACTTTATATGCTTTACTTTTGTAACTTGAACAACTACTTCTAGAAGGAAAATATGTAATTGTCAACTAGTGATTTCTTACTGGTTTTTGTTTTTATTTTATTTTTTGAAAATTTGTATTATTTCTATCCTCTTTCTGTTTCATTTTTTTCCTCTAAATAAAAAAAATTTTTTTTAAAGGCTGTCATTTCTCTCTTTACATGAGGGATTATTTCTAATATGATTTCCTGCATACCCTCATGGATTTGTTTCTTTACTTCACTTGCTATCTTTTCGGAAATTTCAGGTGTATGACTTCTAATGTCCTCTATTTTGATGTCTCCTGTACTTGTTCTTGATGGACTGGTCATTTCAGATTGATTGCATTTTGCTTTTTCATTTTGTCATTTTCACCTCTTGGGTTAATGTTTTTGTCTTTCAATCCCACTAGTCTCAACTATCCATCATGTCTGTCTTAGGGTCCTACTGTGTGGTTGATGTTTGTCCAATTATGTGTTCCCACAATGAAGGGGAGGGTCCAGTCATTTTAATTCCTCCTGCAGGGCCTGTTGGGTGAGTCCTATATTCTTCCTAGGCTGACTAGCCTAGGAGTATTGATGTAAGTCAACCCTCAGTTCCCATTGTTACTATGGCTTCAAGCTGTTCCAAGCCACCAGATCTGCTTGGATATAGTGTGCACCTTAGCTGGGGCCCTGTTATATCATTGGGTGTCTCCTAGGCCATTTTGTTTTCCTCCAGTTTGGGAGAGGCCTTGTTGGCACTCACCTCAACCCACCTGGCATTCTATATATGGAGGAAGTACTCAACCACACTCTTGCCAGACTCGCCAAGATCCTACAGCTGGGGAGGAGTTCACTGCTGCTCCTGTTTACCCACAGAGGTCCTCTATTAGAGGGGAAAACTCACCCACCACACTGTGGCAAGCCTACTGAGGTTCTCTGTGTGGGTGAGAAGTTGCTGAGGCTCCCACCAGCCCACTAAGGTTCTGCAGGTGGTAGAGGGGTCACTAGTTGTCCATGGGCTGCTGTGGTCTTTCCGAGGGATGACCAATGATCCTGCCAGCTACTAGGTCCATGGAGGGAGGAGGAGGGGTGTGGCTGAAGTTTCCACTGACCTGTAGGTCCATGGAGGAAGGACGGTTATCTTCTATTTTGTATCTCTGTTGTTCTGTTGATTTTATACTTTTATAAGTTTCATGATAATAGTTGTCATTCTTGTAAGATCAGTCTAATGGTGATGAATTCCTTATTTTTGTTTTTCTTGGAAAATACACTTTTTTGTTTCTGAGGGATAGGTTTACTAGGTAAGACATTTTGGTTGGCAGGGTTTTGGTTTTTTTTTTTTAGGACTTTGAATATATTAACTCATTTTTCCCTAGCCTGTAACATTTCTGCAGAGTAGTTTGCTGTTTTTTAATGGAGATTCTCAGTGACTTGACATTTTTCTCTTACTGTTTTTAGAGTTCTCTGTCTTATACTTTTGACAGTTTAACATGAGCTGGAGAGGATTTTTTTTTTTTTTTTTTTTTTTTTTTTTTTTTTTTTTTTTTTTTTTTTTTTGTTTGATAGGTTTTTTTTTTTTTTTTTTTTTTTAGCTGAATGTTTTAACGGTCCTTTGAGTCTCCTGGGCTTAGAAGTTTGTATCTTTCTAAAGATTTTGGAAAATTTTCAGCATATCTTTTTTGGAATAGGTTTCTATGTATCGCACCCCACCCTTTTTTTTTTTCCTTCAGCGATACCTAATGTTCCATAATTCTCAATGCTTTCCTTGTTCTTTTTAATTTTTAAAAAATATGACTGGATTACTGCAACAAAAAAAAAAACCTTCAGGTTTAGAAATTCTTTCTTTTGCTTCATCAGTTTTGGTATTGAGGCTCTTCACTTCATTTTTTATTTCACTAATGAAGTTCCAAAAGTGCAAGATTTCTTATTAGCTTTTCATTTTAAACTGTCTGTGTTGAATTTCTCATTCATACCATAAATTGTCTTAATTTTATTGAACTTCCTGTTAATTTTTCTTGTGTTTCATCCTTTCCTTAAAATCATTCTTTTGACTTGTCAGATCATTCATTAACTTTCTTCTCTCTCTCTCTCTCTTTCTTTCTTTCTCTCTCTCTCTCTCTCTCTCTCTCTCTCTCTCTCTCTCTCTGTATCTCTCTGTCTCGTTGAAAACTTAACACAGGGGCTTATACATGCTAGGCAGGCCCTCTACTACTGAGCTACATCCAAGTGCCTCCACTACCATTTTAAAGCAATCTTAGTAAATTGAACATGCAGACTTCCTGCCTCAGTCTCCTGAGTAGTTGGGTTTACTACACACCTGGCAGTGTTCCTTTTTCTTTTTCTTTTTTTTTTTTAAGATTAGATAAAATAATATATTTGAAATAATTAGCATGATTTCTGGCCTCTAGTAGATTTCACTATGCATTTCTTGAATTTGTTGAATTCTTTTTTTTATTAAAGATAAAAAACAGAAAAAGGATAGAAATATTACAGAATTTCAAAAAAAGATAAACAGTAAAAAATCACTAGTTGATAAATTACATATTGTTCTTTTAGAAATATTTTTATATTTCTATATTTTATATTTATATATTTCTCTCTCTTGTCTGATTGCCCTCGCTAGTGTTTTAGAAATTTTTCAAATTACAAAATTAAAGCACACAAAGTGGACACTCAAGTAGTGAGACTGCAATCAGTTCTGTTCAACAATCCAACAAGTACCTAGAAATATGGTTATCAATCCCACACACCTAAACATACATGCAGCTATATCTTTTATAGCACTTCCTATTTCCTCTTTTTTACAATAGCAAATACACATTTTAAAAATTTTATTTAAAGAGAAGAAAAAAAGCAAAACAGAAAAAAAGGGTAGCAATGATACAGAATTCTAAAAGAAAGAAAGAAAAAAAGGAAAAAGAGAAAAAACCCCACTAAGAAATCACTATTTTATAAATTACATATTGTCATCTTGGATGTAGTTGTTCAAGTTACAAAGTTAAATGATACATAGTAGATATTCAAACAGTGAGACTGCAAAAAATAGATGTATAGACATACATCTGTTTTACATACTCAAATATACATGCAGTTATATCCGTTAGAGCACTTTCTTTTCCTCTCTTTTTTACAGTAGCAATTACACATTTTGGCTTTATTACATTTGTAGTTCTTATTTACTTTTTACACTAGAGACACAATATGATATTTATAAATATGATTCTTATTTCACTAATGAGGATAGTCTTAAGTTGTCTCCATTTAGCTATAAAGGCCTCAAGATCATCCTTTTAATAGCTGAGTAATATTCCATTGTATAAAAATGCCACATCTTTTTCATCCTCTCTGCAGTAGATGGGCATCTTGGTTGTTTCCAAGATTTAGCTATCACAAATTGTGCCGCTATGAACATGGGTGCACATGTCATACGAACTTTTCACTTCTTCTGGGAAAATACCCAAGAGGGGAATAGCTGGATTGAATGGGGCTTCCAATCCTAGTCTTCTGAGAATTCTCCATATGGATTTCCATAATGGTTGCACCAGTCTACATTCCCACCAAGAGTGGAGCAATGTTCCCTTTTCCCCGCAGCCTTGGCAACATTTATTATCAGTTGATTTCTTGATAGCCGCTATTCTTTCTGGAGTGAGGTGAAATCTCAGTGTTGTTTTAATTTGCATTTCTTGAATGACCAGTGATGGTGAATATTTCTTCATGTATTTATTTGCCATTTGCATATCTTCCTTTGAGAACTGTGTGTTCATCTCAGATGCCCATTTTTGAAGAGGGTCTTTGAATTTGGGGGGCTTCATGCCTTTCAATTCTTTATATGTTCTGGATATAAGTCCTTTCTCTGAGGGACTGCTGGCTAAAATTCTTTCCCACTCAGTGGGTTTTTTTCACTGTGTTGGTGATTTCTTTTGAAGTACAGAAACTTTTCAATAGTATGAGATCCTAATCGTTGATTCTTTGAAGTGTTTCCCGTGCAGTTTGCGTTTTGTTCATGAATTTTCTGCCAACCCCATGTCTCCAAGACTTCTACCTACCTTGTCTTGCAGTAGATTTAGTGTTTCTGTTTTAATATTTAGGTATTTGATCCATTTAGAGTTTAGTTTTGTACATGGTGATAGGCTTGGATCTAGTTTTAGTCTTTGGCATGTGGAGAGCCAATTTTTCCAACAGCATTTATTAAAGAGACTATCCTTCTTCCAGTAGACATATTTAGCCCCTTTGTCAAATATCAGGTGGGTGAGTGTCTTTGTAGTTGTGCTTGCATCTTCTGATCTGTTCCATTGATCCTCAGGTCTGTTTCTTTGCCAGTACCACGCTGATTTTATCACTGTGACTTTGTAGTATAGTTTCAAGTCAGGAATTGAGATGCCTCCTGTCTTGCCTTTGTTGCCCAGAATTGCCTTTATTATTCTAGGTTTCTTCTGTTTCCAAATGAATTTTAGGAGTGTTTTCTCTAGATCTGTGAGGTATGTCAATGGTATTTTGATTGGGATTGTGTTAAATCTGTATAACAGCCTTGGGAGTGATGGCCCTTTTCACAATGTTGGTTCTTCCTAAACAAGAGCAAGGAATATCATTCCATTTTCTAATATCCTCTTCAATCTTCTTTTTCAGCATAGCATAATTTTCAGCATATAGGTCTTTTACATTTTTAGTTAGGTTGATTCATAAGTATTTCATTTTTTTAGACGTTATAATAAAGGGTGATATTTCAATAATTTCTCTCAGTGAGTTTTTTGTGTATAGGAATGCTATTGATTTTTGAGCATTGACTTTGTATCCAGCTATACTGCTGAACTTGTTTATTACCTCTAGTAGTCTTTTAATGGAGTTTTTTTGGGTCTTCTATATAGAGTATCATGTCTTCTGCAAATAGTGATAATTTAACTTCTTCTTTTCCTGTCTTTATTCTTTTTATTTCTCTCTCTTATCTGATTGCCCTGGCTAGTGTTTTCAGAACTATATTGAAAAGGAGTGGTGACAGTGGACATCCTTATTTTGTTCCTGATTTTAAAGTGAAAGCGTTCAGTTTTTGTCCATTTAGTATAATGTTGGCTGTTGGTTTGTCATAGATGTCCTTTATGAGGTTGAGGTAGACACCGTGTATTCTGAGTTTCTGAAGGGTTTTTATCATGAACATGTGTTGGACTTTGCTGAAAGCTTTTTCTGCATCTATTGAGATGACTATGTGGTTTTTGTTTTTGCCTCTGTTGATTATTGGTGTATTACATTTATTGATTTGTGTATGTTAAACCATCCCTGCATTCCTGGAATGAACCCCACTTGGTCATGATGTATAATCTTCTTGATGATTTGTTGCATTCTATTTGCCAGTATTTTATTCAGAATCTTTGCATCAGTGTTCATTAGTGAGATTGGCCTATAGTTCTCTTTTTTGGTTGGATCTTTCTCTGGTTTTGGTATCAGAATAATACTTGCCTCCAAGAATGATTTAGGGAGGATTGCTTTCTTTTCAATTTAATTGAAGAGTTTAAGGAGTATTGGCATCAAATCTTTTCTAGATTTCTTGTAGAATTCAGCTGTGAATCCTTCCTGTCCTGGGCTTTTCTTTGTTGGTAAGTTTTGAATTACATTTTCAATTTCAATAGCTGATACTGGGTTGTTCAAAATTGCTGTTATCTTCTTGGTTGAGCTTTGGTAGTTCATATGTTTCTAGAAATCTGTCCATTTCCTTTGTGTTTTCCACTCTATGTGAGTAGAGATTTTCAAAGTAGGTATTCATAATCTTTTGAATTTCCATGGGATCTGTAATAATTTCTCCCTTTTCAGTTCTTATTGCATGAATTTGGGTTTTTTCTTTCTTTTTCTTGATAAGGTTAGCTAGGGGTTTATCAATTTTGTTTATTCTCTCAAAAAACCAGCTTTTCGATTCATTAATTCTTTGTATTGTTTTTTTAGTTTCAGTTGCATTGATTTCTGCTCTAATCTTTACAGTTTCCTCTCTTCTATGAGCTTTGGGTTTAGCTTGCTCTTCTTTTTCTAGAAGCTTGAGATGGAGTATTAGGTTGTTTATTTGTACTCATTCCATTTTCTTGATATGGCAATTTATTGGTATATATTTCCCTCTTAAGACTGCTTTCATTGCATCCCACAGATAACAGTATGTTGTTTCTATATTTTCATTCAATGTAGATGTTGCTTTATTTCTTCTTTAATTTCATCTGTAGCCCACTGGTTGTTCAAAAGGCTGTTATTTAATTTCCATGTATTTATGCAGGTTT